>MU614652.1:0-15707 GCA_025201725.1 Chytriomyces sp. MP71
GGCAGGAGAGGGCAAGGTTTTTGCATCGGGTACATTGATGACAACTTCGCTTGTGGCGTGCATGTGCTTCTGAAAAAGAAGAGATATCTTCATCAGGAACAGAACGAGCCATACAATGGTGAGTAGAGAATACGCGATAGTTATGTACAGATAGTAGGCTTCCTCAGACGCCAAAAGAGTTGCGTACCCAAACACAATGAGACACGACACTTTGAGAACGATGGCTGCACAGCCAAACCGTGAGATGATCAAAAAGCTCTTGCTTGTCCCACCTTCCTGTTTCCGATCTTGTGCACCGAACGAAATTCTGAGGTATCGTGTAAAAGTTCGAAGCAAAATCGCATCAAAGGCAATAGCAATGAGCGCACTGGCACCCATGACTGCTGAGGATGCTACAAAGACGATATCTGTCTTTTTTACTTCGAGAGGTCCAGGTTGAGAAGACATTATCGCACGAGCGAGGTCTGGGATGGGTTGAAGGAAAAAAACAACAGGTGCAACGCGCACGAGGATCCCGACGTTGGAAACATATTTGGGTAACATGGCTTTCAAGACGAGTGAGCTTCGATGCCAGGAGTAAAAGATATAACTCGATTCGGCGGCCGCAAGAAACAATTTGGTCACGACGCCACATATGAAGGGCGCTTTATCATTTCTTGTGTAGATTGAGAACCCATATTGTGACGCAAAGATTCCCATGTTGGCGACAATCATGACGCAGAGGTGAATGTTGAACGCGTTTTTGACATTGCTCTTACTTGTCGGGGTCGCTTTTCCATCAAAGACGATGATGACTGCACAAAGACAAATAAAGAGAGTTAGGGTGACGCTGAAACCTCCTATGCAGATTTGCGCAATGAGATCATCCATCGAGTTTGGCATTGTTTTGTGACTTTTCGAAGGCGCCACCACAATGCAGGACTCCAACAATCTGTGCAGCGACAAAGCAAGTAATAAAACACTATTGACAGGATTAACAGAGATACAGGAATGGGGAATGGGGCCTGGTGGTAAATCAGGCCAAATCCCAACTGGACCCGGTTACCCGCCTCGTCATCCTGGGGCAGCAGGTGTCTCACAACTCGGTGACACCGACAGACGACTACATCTCCTCGGTCAGGAACTTCACGGTACCCCCAGACCGAAATTCCCACAACAAGTTCCTGGGAAAACTTTCCCCCCGTATCCACCAGTTCTATCCCCAAACGCGGACCTTCCGTCAGCATCTGTTCGAGACACTGAACAAATGGAAAAAGCGCGCGAAGCCGTCCTTTTCCAGTGAAGACCGCCGCTGCATCATGAAAATCAAAGACGCCCTCCAAAGACCATCCCCACTCTCTAACGCGCCAATCGGGGCCCCCTTGGACCTCATCACAGATGCCGGAGATCAGGGGTACTTATGCCGGCTCATGCATGGGACGAGACCAATTGCCACCCTGTCAAGAAAATACCGCTCGAGCACTATATCTTCCATGTCTTCGACATACCGGGAGGCATACGCAGTCAGAGAGGCAATGGTGGCCTGGAGAAGCATGATTTTTGGCCCAAGAAGAAATAAAATATGTCAAGAACCCACGAATTTCCTCACGTTCAAACCTGGCGGCGATTCATTGTCATCCACGATTTTTACTGAGCTTCTGAAAGAGCGGGGCGCCGCGCCGCGCCTGAAGCCGGGTTCGACTCTTTCAAAACAATCGCTCAAAACAATAATTCGTAAGTGCTACCAGACGAAGAATGGACAGAACCGTGGCGTCGCCCGCATTTGAACTGCTTCTGACTGTTGCATCAATGTCTGCCGGATGCTACTTGCCTTACGAAAGGAACCCTGTTATGACCATCGCAAACATCGTGAACACGTCAGACGAGGACCAGGTTGCAGCACCGTCACGTCAAGCGTCACTATGCATGGCGTCCTCAAAGAAGAGGCGTTTCCACATCCCAACCTCAGCCTCAACGCTCTGCTACAACAAGCATCTGCACTATGTTCCTAGTTCGCAGTCCTCTGTTGCCGGAATACGCACGCCGGTGACCACTGCGCCCTCGTCCCCAGTTTGCAGCCCCATTCCTGAGGTCGAGCAACTTGGACCGCCGACGTCAAGGCGTCGATTCGTGTGCGATATTTGCGAGAAAGACGGGTTCATGAAGGTTTTTCATAAAAAGCATCATTTGGTGAGGGGGGATAGCGTTTTGATTTCCTTTCACTATGCTCAGACTCAGTATTTCTTCCTTCCGACAGCTTTCACACAAAGTTACCCATTCTACCGAATACAGCTTTGTATGCCAACTGCCAGGATGCTCAAGCAAATTTCGCCGCAATCAAGATTTGCTTGTGAGTAGCTGCACCTGCCTCGTCGCCTTCTCACATAATGCACACCGTTTTAGCGACATCTACGGAAAGTCCGTCATAGTGCGTAGAACAAGATTGCTCTTCAAATTGTCGTAATAAAATATTTTTATAGGAAACTTTCGACAGCTGCATAGACACCATATTTTAAAATCAGTTGGAACGTCAAAACAAAACAGTTCAAGCCTTCATAATCTCTTCACTCATGCGCAGAATTAAGAGCATTGACGCTCAATCAATGAGTTTGCACTTTTATATAGGTGCTGCGTCTTTATCATAGGTTTGAAGACACGGCTTGGGTTTGACATATGAGTCTTTACTTTGCCACAATCCAGACTGGCAAAGGAACTCATCAAATGACGACGAACAGGTTTTGTTTTTTTCAATAGCAAATATGTAATTTATCTCATAGGGTTGTCAACTGTGGGTGCATCTAAAGCAGCAGCAGCTTTCTGGGCCTTCTTGGCCTCTTCGCTTTCTTGGCCTTCTTGGCTTTTGCTTGTTAGCAGCTCCGGCAACGACTACAGCTTACTGAGATTGGCAGCCGGAGTGGCAGGGTTTCCACCTGCACCCTTCTTGCCTTCACCAGCCTACTTGTCTTTAGCGGTAGTGACAGCACTACCGACAGCAGTACCCGCTCCAGCAGCACCCGCTCCAGCAGCATCAGCTCTAGTAGCCCCAGCAGCAGCACCTCCAGCAACCGTTCCCGCTGAGCTCGAAATCTGTGCTGAAGGCACATTCACCGTTACCGTCCCTTGATTCGTAGTTGGGAGAGTCCACATCAGCGTCATGCTCTTGGCCGCTTTGAGCGGATTCGCTTGTGTCACCTCTTGCCAGTCACTCTGTTCCTACACCAACGCGCCGTCGTTGCGCATTCGCCCTACACGGAAACTGTCTCGACCCTCCTCCAAGCTATCGAAACAAGCTTCGAAGTCCAAGACCACTCCTCCTCCTTGACGGGGGCAGGAATGTAATCCCAATTCAATTCACTTCACACGACAAGTTCCCCTTTATCGAACCAGGGCGCATGAACCTCCCAAGTTCTAGAGCCTATGCTAGATACGGGTGGTGAGGACGCTTGCACGACGAAGAAGCTGAATGTTGAGGGAATGGCATATACGAGCTGCGTTTCGAGCGTGGAGCGCGTTATAGCAGGGTTGGATGGGGTGCCGAGTGTGTCTCTGAGCTTGTTTTTCGGCTGTCGTAAAACACGACCCCTCCAAGATTGGCGAGCATCATCATGGCTACCATCAACGACGCCCTACTCACTGCCGGTCTCTCACTCGCGTCTAACATCCAGACCGTCACTTCGGAACTCTCGCACGAGGAACTCCTAAGATATCAGCACGCCACCATCGTTGCTTTCCTGTTTGCGTTTCCCACGCTCGTGTCCAGCGTGGTGATTACCATGACGCTCCCGGAATTACCCTTCTACAGTGGATTGAGAAAGAGATTGCGCCCGAGTTGAATCTGCGCCCGTTGGCAATGGTAATTCTGGCGACGCCGATGCAGTTTTGGATGCGATATTACATGGGAGCTTGGATAAGTTTGTGGTTTGCCAAAAACTCAGACGTTACTACCCTGAACAAGTTGGGACTGCTACCTAGACGGATACTTCAGGCTATGTACATATGTTGCGTTGGGAATGAGTGCTGCATACGTCTACTCCTTGGTCACATACATCATCATTGTAGTAAGTAGTGACTCAGGAAATGGCGGGGCAAGACGACTTTGAGACATCCATCATTCTCATTTTCTTTATATTTCTGGGCAAGTCTCTGGAGTCCTATGCAAAAGGAAGGACAAGAAATGCTGTGACGAAGTTGGTGGGACTGACTCCAGATTCCGTCATTGTTAACACGTTGAACAAACGAGATACAGCATTTTTAGAATAGACGCCATGCTATGAGTTCCGTAACTGTGTTTGCGATCAATCGCTTATACTGTTTCGACCTTACAAAACCTTCACTTTTATTGTTTCCTTCTGCTTCCGTATTTTTTTTCGGCCCGTTGAAGTTCGAACAATCGAAGTATGTAACGCTCAGCCCAGAACAATCTCGTGCAAATCCATCACAATATAACAAGTTGTCGCACAATCCAACTCCTCATCGATTGTCTCACCTGACATATAAAGACCATCCCTTCGAAGAAGCTTATTCAAAATCATTCAACGATTATGATCAGTATCAAGTCTCTTGTCTTTGTTGCGTTGGCTATCGAAGTTGTCCAGTGCCTTCCTTTCCCAGAGGCGAAAAAGGCGAAAGGTCACGCCCACAAGTCAACCAAGGCACTTGCAGCACATACACCAAACAAGGCAGATGCCCACCACAAGGGTGCCATGAGTGAATGTACTACGACCACCACTAAAGCCACGTCCGAAACCACCAGCAAGTGCACAACAACAAGCACAAGTGAGTGTGACGAGCCCACGACCACCAGCAGCCAGTGTGACGAGCCTACTCCTACCCACACTTACTGTCCACCTCAACCAACCATTACGCCCAACGCTTCCGGCTGTCAAGCCCTCTGGGGGAAGTGTGGTGGTGAAGGTAATCCAACATTTTAAATATGTTGATTAAGCATTGCGTCCTTATTTCTCATGATTTTCTTGCACAGGATGGACCGGGCCAACAGATTGTGATGTCGGCGCCACGTGTGTTTACCAGAGCAAGTGGTCTGTCTGTGCTTCGTCGTTCAACACTATGGTTAACTTTCCTTTCGTTACTAGGTACTCTCAATGCCAACCCGCTCAGTACCATGGAGAGTGCGGTCAGGCGTGGGCTCAATGTGGCGGTCAAGGGTACGCCGGCTCAACTTGCTGTGCTCCAGGAAACACTTGTGTTTACATGAGTAAATGGTGAGTATTTTCTTTCTTCCATCGTTATAGCCTATCAAACCTAAAAATAAAATTCAGGTACTCGGAGTGTAAGCCATCCAGTCAAGCGGGAGCTGCAGCTGTGACCCAAGATTCTACCGATTCTAGCAGCGGGACGTGTGGTCTTTGGGACCAATGTGGTGGTGCTGGTTGGACTGGACGAACTCTGTGCCCTGTTGGATCGACATGCGTCACCCAAGATGAATGGTTCGTCCTTATAGTCTTTTAGTAATATGTTTTAAACTAGATTACAGGTATTCGCAATGCCAGCCCGCGAAGGACGAGAGTGCCTGCGCGGACTCCTGGGCTCAGTGCGGAGGTAGCGACTACTCTGGTTCAACTTGTTGCGCAACTGGTGAGTGGTTTCCAGACTCAATCGAGTTAAGCTCAAAGACATTTTCTCTTCTGAAAGGCAACCAATGTGTGTACCAGTCAAAGTGGTACTCCGAATGCAAGCCGATGTAAATCATTTTGCGTAGCACCGAGAAACCTCAGTGAAACTTTTTCTTCATGATTATTAAACAAGATGCACCAAGAATAAAACACAACATTAATTTCAATCAAATTATGCTGTGGCACCTATAACCAAAAAATTGATCAGTTTTTATCAAAATGGAAAATCGTTTGAACAGAATGATATGGTTTTGACGTGTTCTGGTGCCTTTGTGCGAAAGGACGCTTTGACCAAGAAAACAATCAACAGTGTTATGCTTCCGAAAACAAGAAAACACAGAGAATCATGGCGAAGCTGATTCACAATCACAAAGCATCGATTGGAGGCGATTGCTTTCTCATCAAGAACAAGTTGGTCCAAGATTCAAGCATTGCGCGAGATACTCAGAAAGTGGTAATGGATATTGTCAATAACATTCTGAAGAGAAAAAGGATTCTTCAGGATGGTGGACCAAAAGATAAAGATCGTAGGTATGATGATGACTGCAACTTGCCTGCTTGTTTGCGCTACGAGTCAACGCAATATTCACATAGACGTAAAACCTATTTGCTGCACAAACAATTCATAAATCTACAGCAAAGAATGCATTCTATGAGATGTACTAGATAACTTGGTTGAAGGGCGAATCAATACAATTAAATTAGAGTATCATGAATGTCAGCAATACGATACTACAGTTACCGATGCGCGGTGTTGACTCGTAGTCTTTAAATCTTTGAGATGTCGTATGCAAGCTTCGGCTTGATGAGTATATTGTCAATGAGGATGACCTTGTAATCGCTTTCAGCCCTTCATATTACTTTGTAAATGATGTTTCATAAAATACTCTGAACGACTAATTGCTCGACAAATTCAAGGAACGTAGTTAATCAATTACATGTTTTTGACGGGGAGAGTGCAGTGGTGTTTGAGCGAGTTGGGGGAAATGGCCGCAATCCAGGTTTCGCTCGAAGTTGAAGATGCCGACTGCGACCTCCTTAAAGTGTTTCCTGATGCGGAGCAGGGGATCCGGGGCTATATCCAGCTTGTTCTGGATGTACTGTACGAGAGCGAGAGCGGTTGGTTGGATTAGTTGGATATCCGCTGACAGGTAACCCATGTCACGTCAGAGTATCCGCCCGTGACCCACATAGTCGTGGCACTCCAACCGTTCGACGGCGTTGCGGCCACGTTCGGCACTGCCACGCACAAGCGTCTGCGTTTGTCGTCAGAGTACTTTACAGAGACGAAGCATGGAGACAATCTGCGCTTCGAAGTGACAGGCGTCCTCGTCCACGAACTCACTCACGCGCTGCAGTTCGATGGATTCGGTACCGCAAACTCCGGCTTCGTCGAAGGCCTCGCCGACTGGGTCCGTTTCACGCTTGGACTGCAGCCAAGGCACTGGCCGAAATATGAGGACGGTCCGCGTGAGGGCGCAAGGTGTTTATTCCACTTCTGATTCCGCAGAGTGCAATGCTGATTTGGTCCATTGTCAGGTGGGACGCAGGGTACGAGACGACTGCGTATTTCTTGCACTTCATTGAGGCAAGCCACCCGCATATTTCAAAGCGACTCAACCTGTTGCTGCGCGACCTTGAGTGGGAGGAGACATTGTTTGATGTCCTCACCATGAAATCGGTCAACACACTGTGGGCAGAATATCTCTCCGCTTTTAGCCAAAACGATGAACCTAGCAGTCGAAAAGCTCCTCGAGACTCAGAGGGCTACCCCGTGCCATGGATTCGGCTCTCGAATCGCGTTCCAAAGGATGCGACGGATCCATTCACGCAAGTATTTGCAACTCACGGTGAGGCCATAGCATCGTTTGCCTCAAGTTCGCGGATGGTTCTTCAGACTCTTTACAGTCACGATCCATCCAAGGCACCTGAACACGTATCCACCATCCATTTGATACTGTGTGAGATGGAGGGTGTCGCACATTGCACTTCAAACCAAGAAATTTCTCTCAGTGTAGGATATCTACGTGGTGTACTTGGTCGCAATAATGGAAATCTAATGGATCTTCGTGCCGAGATTGAGGGTGTCTTTTCGCATGAGCTGACGCATGTATGGCAGCAAACATGCTCTAATCTCCCAAGCGGGTTCTTGGAAGGCATTGCAGACTATGTTCGCTTGTCTCATGAACGTGCTCCACCACATTGGAAGGGAAGGACAGATAAGGGGGACAAATGGGATACCGGTTATGACAAGACAGCCTATTTTTTGGAGTGGATGGATGAGCTGGTCAGTGAGGAACGAGGATGGGAGAAGGGGGATCTGGTCCGCAAGATGAATGCGGCGATTGGCACGCTCAAAATGGGATGGAACGCCACGGCTGTCTTTGATGCACTGGCAGGAAGGAGCGTTCAAACTCTTTGGAAAAAATATGTTGATGAAGGCGTAGATTCATCCCTTGATCAGGAACGTGTGCAAAAGGACAATGAGGAGCTTGTTGACGCGTTGAAGCGTCTACTGGACTTGTCAGTTGGACAGCGCGATGCACTATTTTTGAAAAAATTGAATGACAGGGTCGGAGCGTCAGTGCGAGGATATTTGCGTGAGCTGGATGCACTAATTCAGGAAGGAAAATTAGACAGTGGTGTTGCAAAAGGCTACACACTGGAAAAATAAAAATGATGATCCAGACTACGTCAGTGACAAATGCTCAGAATGCCCCTCGATGTCGCATCCCCACCCTACTACTGATTTTAAATTGTCACAGTCTCCACTGCGGCGTCTAATAAAAATATTATACTTGGACTTTGACCGAAATTGACTCAGCCAACGATGGCGCCCGCGTCAAAGAAGGCCAAGATTGGTTGGTTCCTTTGTTTTAAATCTGAACCAAGACTCACGCGACCATCCCATCAGCCGCAGCGTCTCCTCTCTTATCTTCTTCATGTGCAAGTCGCTGGATGGCTGGATCGCATCTCAATAAGACTAAGCCAATTTTTTTTTGTTTCTTGCCTTGTCGCTTTTCTAAACTCTTTCCCCTTTCAATGATACCCAGCCTTTCAATGATACCCAGCCAATCACTCCTCCTCTCTCAACTGGTACAAATGAAATTTATTTTCCTAAGGCATGTGACTCTTCTGAAAACAGCTATAAACAGCGACTGTTTTACTGAATGTCCCTTTTTGTTTCTTTCTCGAAAACAGGCAAGGATGAAGAGATCACGATCCACTGCTGTTGAAGGTTTCAATGAATCTCTGATGGAATGCGTGAGTTCTGTTTGTTGAACTTTAATCAGTGGAAACTGAATGTCAGTCTTCAGAAATACTTGAAGGGCGATTTCGTCAATGAAGAGACTTATCATTATTTGCGACGTGCTGGTTTTCAAAGTCCACAAGGGCTCTGAAAAGCTTCCATTTGTTCAAGGGAACCGGATTCTTGTTCATTGTACACTCCACACTCTAGCTGTTCAGTCCCGCGTTTCCAAATCAAATCTGTGTTACCAACCTCAAGTCAATTGATGGTGTCATGCGTATCTAGCAAGAATCAGAATGAAATCCTGACAGTGGTAATCCTCTGGTTTGTTTCCCAATTCCCCACTTCTCCTTCCAATTCGCATTCTAACAAATATTTTTCTTATAATTTCAATTTGTTTTGGTGTGGATTTGTGAATTCAGGTTTGAATTTTGTGTTGATTGCTTGCCATTTATGTCGAATTCACTATTGACACTTTTCTTTCATATATACTTATTAGATAGAGCAACCCAAAGGTACACTTTTCCCACTTCTCCTTCCAATTTGCATTCTAACAAAACGAAATAATATAAATAATGCATATGAGTTGTCTTCTTCTGGAGAAATAAGCAAAAGCCGGAATCAACTATGCTATTCCAAAACCTGGCAAAGATATCCAAAATTCAAGTGAGATAGAAAACGATAATTACATCTGAAGAATCAGACAACTCTTTACAGTCTGGCCCCGAGTCCAAGGCCAGAAAGACCCAACGCAACATTACCATTCAACTTGGACTCGCGTTTGGCAATTAACAAATTCCTGTACGTTTCGAGCTTGTTCCACTTATTCTTGTTGACGGGACCATACAACCCAATCTTGAACATTTGGTCCTCCGTCGCGTTAAATTCATCCATAAAGCGCATTAAGTCATGCTCAAAGCGTTCCTGCTGCCTTCTTCTGGCCTCCCGCTTGCCCAACCCGCTTCGAATCGTTTCTAGCAGCATAAACAGCGCCAAATTGATACCCTGGTTGTCGTCGCCTGTTACAGTCACCGAGCTGTAGGTTTGACTTCGCTTGAGAAAAACAAAGAGGCTCTGCTCCCGCTGCTCACCACGGATGCGTACGTTACATCCCGTGCGCTGACAAATTTCGCTCACGTGCATCCCGCGTCTTCCCACAATGAACCCAACCAAATCGCTCTTGATGGTGAGCTGTTCCCCACCGCTGCGCAAATGCCGCACATCGGGATGATACAATACCCCGTCTTCCGGCAAATTGTGATGCTCCCAGTCACCCATCACGTATCGAGCGATGGGCCGGAATGGCTGCAGAAGCGGCACATCATCCCCATCCTCCCTTTCGGCTATCGTTTTACATACCAGGTAAGCCGCAATTTGTACCGCATCCTGCACCCCAGCCACATTCAAGACTTTCTCATTGCTACCCTGCAGCAACACACGCCCGAGATTCAACACGGCCCCACTCCGCTCCCCAACCTCCTCAATCTTGCGCCCATGGACACCCACCACATGTGGAATCACCCCATTGTTCACGAGGACGCGCAGCACAACGTTGCGATCCCTTCGCGGCGGGTCCTTGGGGAAGCGCACCACGCTCGTATGCAGTGAGATGCACCCCGCCGCCATCCCCACGGCGACGGCGACCGCGTCCATGGGGCCCGAGAGGACGAGCACGCGGTCCACATCGCGCGGGTTTGTGGACACGACTGTGTAGTGAATGCCAGTTTCCGTGTGCAGATGCAGGAGCCCGCTCCCATCGTGTCCCGCGATGCACGAAAGCTCGAGCTGGGAGACGAGCAGACGCAATGTGCAGTGTTTCACCTCACTGTCGAGGTCCAAGTCCACGGCGGGGTCCCAGCTCTCGTCGTCTTCATCGAGGTCATCCCGGCCGGAGCCCGCAAAGCCCAACCCGTCCAGTTCGTCGTCCAGCTCCTGGTTCTCATACAGAAATTCGTTCTCATCCAGTTCCTCGCCATCCTCGAAAAAAGTCTTGAGAAACTCGAGCAGCTCCGCCCGATCGCGCTCCTCGCGCGTCATCCCGCCTGCGTCACCTGCGCCGCTCTCCGGACGCGAGGGAAGCTCATGAACGCGCTCGTAAGTTTCAAAAACGTTCACGTCGGGGCAGACGGGGATCTTGCGCGGCCATTCCAGGCGCGGACGACCGCCACTGCGTTCGTAGATTTCAACAATGGTGGGGGCGTGCGGTGTCGGCGGATCGGCGGCGGTGGCTGCGGATACGAGTTTTGGTTGATCCAGTTTTGTAAATTTGAAGTTGCGGATAGTATCGTATTTTAAGGAGGCTGTGAGGTCGATAGGGTCCGAATGGGTGCGTCCGAGACGGGGACGTGCGAGTGGTGGTGAACCTGAGCGACGAGAGTCATCGTCTGCATCAACATCAGCGTTGTCGTTGTTGTTTTTAGGACAATTGTGTTGCGGACGCGCATACGCGTTTGACGGCTTCGTCTCCTGAACTCCGCCACCACCACCACCACCACTGGTGCCAGTTGTATGCCTGCGGTGCGAGGGCTGGTTGTGGCATGGTTTTGTGAGGTCAACGACGAAGGCCTTGGGCTGCTCTCGTTTAACTTTCTTTGTTCGAGCGCCCTCGTCGTCTTCCCCCTCCTTCTCCACCTCGGCGTTGCGCTTTGCTCTGATTACCTGATCACTTTGAACTGGTTTCAGTTGGGTTGGCTTCGGTTGCGTAAGTTGAGTTGGCTGCTTGGGCTGCTGGTTTGAGCCGCCCCTTGCACAGTATTTGCACTCGCAGGTGCCCTGCATCGCATTTGCAAGATACAAAAGATGCGGAATAAACTCGTTTGGACTGAGAATCGTCACGAATGGATCAACTCAAACTCAACGGTTACAGTTACTCACTTAATACATACCTACGAAACCGCGAGCCAGACGGGTGGCCGTACAGGTACCGGTCAGACGCCCCTTTCGGTCGCTGCTGCTGCAGCAGGGTGTAGTTGGCCGGAAACCCGTTGTACGGCGGCCAAGCAGCCTTCAGCTTCGTGTACCACGTCTGTTTCGACGCATCCGATGGCGTGCTCCAATCCGACCCCGTCGGAAGGTTACCGCTTAGGCCGTCGCTGATGAACAGGGGCATATCTCGACTCTTTTGTTCAGGAAACAATTCAATGCTGAGCCCCAACGATTCATATAAATTTATCTTTCGAATTAAAGACCGCCTTTCTTGTTTGCAAAGATGACTTGAGTTTCCTTCGCCATAACAAACATTTTTGGATCGGGTCCTGGATAGTCGCCAAACCGACTCGAAGTTTCAAACGCGAGTGCCGCGTATTCGTGTCCCTCTACCACGCGCGCTTTCATAAAGCACGCCATACTTGCCGCCAGAAATGCGCCCACAAAATACTTGGTTGGTGCCGCAGCGCGCTCCTTGAACCACGCAACGTCTTGCAACACGGCATCAAACTTGAGTGCCTTGAATCCCACCACGCACTTCAACTCCCTCGCGCGTACACATTCCGCGTCCTGTTCCACCGCTTTCTCCAAATCCACCCATCCTTCCTTGAATGGTCCCACCTGCATCAATAAGGCGCCAGAAAACGTGAACAGCCGCGCCATTCGCGTGCGGACCCATCCTTCGTCCTCCTTCACCCCCGCACCGACAGCACCCGCATCCCACCACATTTGCAGCGACTCCCGCGCCCCGCGCACCCCCTCCACTGCTGGGCCCAACTTTCCTTCGCTCGCCAGCACGCCTGAGAGCACGACAAGCGCGCGGTGCGTGTCGCCTGTGTTGTGCTTTTTGAAGTCGGTCCCGATTTGGGCACGCGCGCGAGCGTAGAGAGACTGCAGGGTGACGCTTGCAAGTGCAGTCGATTCTTCGCCGGAAGGGGGCAGTTGGGGGTAGAGGAGAAACGCGCGGGTCGCTGCTTCGAGGGCGAGGGGGTAGACGGAGGTTGCCTCGGCGTCGACTGCAATGAGCCTTCAAGGGAGGTCGCTTTTGGTATCGCTGTGATGATTCAGGGGAAAAGAGGGAGACGCTCACCAATGCTTGAGTGCATCGTCGGCGGGGATTGTGGCAAAGACGTTGTCATCGAGGAGCGGTGCTTTGGTTTCCCCTCCGCTGTTCACAAGATCCGCATCCACACTCTTGACGACGGTCGGCGCATCCGACCCCCGATGCTGAACAGTATCGTCACTAATGGAACGGTTGTCACGTGGTTGAAAGGACATGTTGGAGTTCGTCTTTTTCCTTCTTCCGTTTCCTCGTTAACACGAAAAAGAAAGAGCGGAGCCTGGAATCTCATTTTGGCCTTTCACTCGTGTATGACAAGTCCGGGTGACAGTAATAATCTTGCGGCAGGTTAGGGCTCGGATTCAGCGCATGCCACGACGTGAAGGACACGCCTGTCACCGTCATTAGTGACACAATCACATTCACAATCCTGCCCGCCGCGTCAAACGCCGACGCCATCACGTCGAGATACTTTTCGAAAAAGTCTCGCCGATGGTAGTAGAGGTAGACTTGCGAGGCCTGTCAGGAAGGGCATCACGAGCAGAACCTGCGGGCCGCCGACGCCACCAAAAGAGAAGATGATGGGAAAAGAGATGCAATGCCATGCCTTGGACTTGTGGATGTACTTGTTGGCGAGCCAGGGAAGGAACGGAACGGTAGCGCCAATCAAGAAGCACCAGAGGAAATTTTGATGCAGCGCCCCCCGATGCCGAAGAAACGCGAAGGTCCGATGGCTCCCCAAATCGCTCCAGCATTGTAAAAGGTCTGGTATTCGTTATAAGTCGTCTTACCGAGGAGATTTCTGCTATTGAACATGACAAAGTACGCCGCACAGGTGCCAACGAGGGCGTTTATGAACGTCCCCAAGAACTGCGCAGAAACCATCGCAATGGGTGGAATGCGAAGATAGAGACCGAGTTTCAAGTCTGCGGACAACGACAGTGCTTGAGCGAGGTTGTTGGTACCCCAAGACTTGAAGCAGTTCACCGCGACTGTTTTTCCTGGAATCATAAGCCCAATCACAAACTCTGAAAGCACGTTCAAGAAAGTTGAGTTCCCGTGATGGCATCTGTTTCCCGAGCCATGTTAAGCGACCGTCGTTCAACCCATCAAAATAAGGAACTCACAAAAAACACCATACGGAATCCCAAACACCCCCACTAGACACAAGTTGAAGAAGATGGCCCACCATGGCATGTTCTATTATTCCAACGCGGCAGTTAACACAACAACAAAGTAACGCAATCTCGCAACAGAGACTTACAAAAAGTGTCAACAGTGAAACCAACACGGCTGCAAACGTGACCGCGGCCATAAACGCAAGATAAGCCCAATCCGGAATGTCTGCATACTCCTCCATCATACAATTGTGCTTGTGTGAACCGTAATTATTAGATACCGGAAGGACTACTAAAGCAGTCTTTATCTTTATGATTGCCAAAACTGCATCTCCATCTGTATTCACTTCAGGTTAAACGAGAAAATGGATTCCAGAATTCAATTTTTCTAGGAACCTTCTTGAATGCAGAATGGCGCTTGTCTGCAAGCGTGTCCCCTTTCGACACGTTCCGACGCGACATGGACGCGGACGGGACCACTCCAGTTTGACGCAACGGGCGCTGGAGACTCTGTAGCGACGCAGTTTTGGCGTTGAGGCACGCTCAAAGGCGAGCCAGATTGTGGGCTGTGCCAGACACTCTCCTTCCGCGCGTGGCTGCAACAAGCAGAGCTCAACCAGTGAGTCCGCCGTGACCGCCAATGGCTCACAAACTCCGATGCACTCCACCCGTCGCCGTTGCGTTCGTCTCGAGAGGCCATGCGTGACGTCCCCTCGCCTTTTACTGCTCTGGGGTATGGAATGCGCGCGTTTTCCGTGTTTGATAATGAGACGGGGTCGGTCTTTCCTGATCCAAACCGACTCACGAGAAGAAAATAAGATCGCACGAGTCACTCCATCCTGTCCTGTGGCCCATCGATGATAATCCACAATAATATGAGCCCATAGTAAAGGCGGAGGTGGAGTTGCGTGAAAGCGTGTCGTCCAATGATTTGGCCAGGTGAATTCGCTATGGAGGTGATCATGCGATTGATTGGTCCAAAAGTGTGAAATGGCTGTCCCTGTGATGTCACGATCACAAATGGGGAACGAATTGGATGTCCCCTCGTAGGGAGCCTCTGCTCAACCTGCTGATGCCGTGATCCTTCAAGGACCAGTTGTGGATCCAAACTAGAGCTTACAACATGCCTCAAATGGTGACCCATGGATTATAGGCCCAGCTGAGAGTAAACGCGTCGTGCCTCCATTGATGGAGGAAGTTGGAGCTGCTCGTATTGTGGATACAGTCTTTGTTTTTAGGCTAAATGGTGGTGCGTTGCTGAGTGGGGTATTGTTGCGCAACTTTCAAATATCTTCATGGTAGCCTTTCAGAAACAGGCATATAAGGGTCACTTTATGTCTATAAATTACAAAACTCGTATGTCCCATCACAGTTTCCTATATTAGGTTATTCATGGCCAACCCGCCACTCTCGTAAATGCAAAAATACGTTTGTTACAGCGTATTAGATTAGGCCTTACTGGTTACTACTTCAGGTCCTTCTGGATCAAGTGCGGCACGCACACTAATGGTGTAGACTAATTAGCTACAAACACCGCTAAAATGAGGAATACAGTGCATTTGCGGATGTACAAGCGTTTAATGAAAAATAGGATTTACGAATATGGCAAGGTAGAGAATGAAACTGTCCGTCATTTCTTTCACTTACATGAAATTAAAGCTGTGGTAAAAATTTGTATGGGTTTAAGATCCCTTTCGGGTCCCACATTTTCTTCACCTCATGCATGGCCGCAATCGCTTCGG
>MU614652.1:17464-55375 GCA_025201725.1 Chytriomyces sp. MP71
GCGATTCCGAGTCGCTGCGACGTAAGCGGGATCGATGCTTGGAACCGCATTTCCACTCGCATCAAACGGTGGAGGACAGATGCCGCGCGCTTGATGGCGGCCAAAGGGTGACGGCCAGGGAGGAGGGGCATCCTCGCAGTGGCGATGGGTGGAAACTTCTGTGAATCCCTCGTTGTGGAGCCCCAACAGAAAGCAGATTATGACTATTGAATATGGGTATAATAATGGAAGCCCTCGTCTGGCACGAATGACCACACGACACCTTCCATGTGCCAACAGGCCTTGCCGACGGAATCTTGTCATACCCAGCCAGCTTGAACGCCTCCAACACCTCGTTGTGCATCTGCGTCTCCTCGTGGCACTTGTCATCGATTGATCGCCATGATGCAGCTCTGTACATGGCGTGCGTGTATTTAAAGAAAAGGAAGCGAAATGCAGCGCAGTCGCCGTGGCGGGGAGCGGGAACGAGAGCGCCGACGGGAACGCGAGCGGCGCGAGCAGGAGCGGCAGCGGGAGCGCGAGCACACACGGTTTGGCGGTGTCCGTATGGACGGAGAGCGCGAGAGGGAGAGGGAAGGGAGGGAGGAGAGGGGCGCTCACGCGGGCCAGAGTCAGGGCCCGTCGAGGGAACAGCGGGGCTCTCTGCCGCCGCCGCCGCCACCCGCGCCCCTTCCGCCCGCGCTTCATCCCTTTGCAAAGGCGGCAATTGCTGCAAAAGAGCGGCTCGCGTCAGCGTCTAGTTCGTCGTCACTCAACGAACTCGTCTCAGCTTCAGCTGTGGCCCCGGCTTCCGATGAATGCGCACAGTCGCAGCCATCGCAACCACCATCTAAGCTACCACGTTTCGAGTCGGAGAGAGAGCGGCGCGTTCGTGAAGACGAGGAAGAGGTAGGCAGAGTGGGCTGCCCTAAAAACATATCCCTCCCTTATCAAACATCCTAAAAAACACACACAGGAGTACAGGCGGAGAAAAGAACGCCTAGATCGCCAAATGATAGGGAACGCGGCCCCCGAGAGGCCGGAGCGCAGAGACCGCGGAGGCGACTCCTACAGGGCCTCGGATTCTTACCGAGCTGGCGACTCCTACCGTGCCGGAGACACATACAGAGCTGCAGACACTTACCGAGGCACAGGGGCTTCAAGTGGACATGGCAATATGTATGAGCGGGAGAGGGACGGAGAAGATGTACATGAAAGGGACAGGGATAGAGACAAAGGCCGCGACCGAGAGAGGGGGAGAGAATCTCGACCTGCTGACGATCAAAAGGAGCGCGAAAAGGTGCTGGAACTTGAACGGGAAAGTGAGCGTGAAAAAGCTCGTGAAATGGATCATGAACGAGACCGTGAAAAAATGCGGGACAGGGAGCGTGAAAAAGTTCATGAAATGGAGCGTGATCGGGAGCGTGAGCGAGAACGCGACTACGACAGGGACCGTGAAAAGGACCGTGAACGTTTGCAAGACCGCGGTAATGACCCTGATCGTGACACTGGAACTCGGGAACGCGACGCGAAAGTGCGTCGCATCGTGAACGAATCCATCTTGGACCCGCGCTCGAGCCCTGGCTCCTTCTACTCGGACCGCGAGCGTCCATTACTCCGACAACGTACCTCACTGCTTTCTGGCCCTTCCCATCATGGGCGGGAACGAGATGATGACGGAGACGCGCGGGATCTGCGCGACCGCGAACCCCGCGAAAGCCGTAGAGTTGTGGATTTCCGGGACTCTCGCGGATTGATTGAATCTTCTAAGTTGGATTCACTCGTCCAAGCAAGCCCATCAAGCAACAATTTTGGCTCACGCAAGGATGTGGCATTCGCTCCCCAGAGTGGACCCAAACGAGGCTCCCTCCTCAACGACTTCGATCTGCGAGGCGATTATAGTGCAAGCAGCGCCCTCGGCACTAGCCGAACCGTCTCCGCTACGGGCCTGTTTCTCTCCGACCATTCGTCACCTCGCCGATTCGCGAGCCTCCACGACACGGAATACCGCAGATCCGAGACTCTCTCGGAAACGCGCGAGGCAGTCATCGACATGCGCGATGATCCTTCTCGCGTGCGACGTATCAGTGATGCCTATGCGCGTCGAGAAGCAAGCGTTGGGAAAGGATCAGACGCAGCGGCGCGCGATCGCTCACTGACTCCGTTGGGTGCCGATTTCGGGGCACTGCCACCTGTGCAGGATGAGTTTCGACGGGATAACATAGCATTTCGTGGGGTGGACAGGGAGCGCGAGAGGGAGATTGCGCGAAGCGAAATGGATCGGGATGAGTATGCAAGGGGTGGTATTGAGCGTGGTGCTGGAATCTCCATGGGACTGGCGGGTGGGGGCGGAAGGAACGAGTTCCGAAGGGATGAGTTTCGGAGGGTGTCAGCGGATCGGGAGGAGTTTCATCGGGTGACTACCATGGAGCGGGAAGAGTTTCGAGTCAGAGGTGGCGGGTTTGAGCAGCAGCCGGAATTCCGTGGACGCGCCGGCACGTTTGACGATAGGCACGATTACCGCTACGGAGCGATGGACCCGCGGGAAGAATATCGCCGTCCAATCGGTGCGCCGCTTGATGAATACAGCCGGGGAGGGCCTCCAGTCGGGTGGGATTCTCCAGGGCCCGAACGCGAGGATTACCGCCGCGCAGCCGCACCGCATTCTGCTGGCTGGGAACCACAAGGACCTTGGAATGCGCCCCCGCCATCGCAGCGATATTACGACGACCTGCCGCCCGTGCGAATGGGAAGTGCAGGTCCCGGTTCTGCAGACCCATTTTATCCCCCACGCGCCGACCAGTACCGGGGCAATCT
Organism: Chytriomyces sp. MP71; assembly: GCA_025201725.1. Classification (NCBI taxonomy): domain Eukaryota; kingdom Fungi; phylum Chytridiomycota; class Chytridiomycetes; order Chytridiales; family Chytriomycetaceae; genus Chytriomyces; species Chytriomyces sp. MP71. The sequence goes on from MU614652.1 coordinate 20,261, forward strand.
GGCCCGCGAATTTGGAGGCACAGGCCATATGCAGAGCCCGCACTCCTTCAGACCTGGTCCGCAGTACGGACAGGACACTCCCTCGCATTATCCCAACGTGCAGCGGCCGCTTTCTTCACCATCAAACAATTCAGGCGCACCGAAACGAGGGTACAATGAGTCAGAGAGGGATGGTGAACCACACAGTCCCTATCGGCAGCAGTCCTTTGGACACGGGTCGTTTCCGCATCCCATGTATCCCCAGGGGTCTCACGGAAATATGGGGCCGCCAGCGTCTGTAGGGGGAGGAGCCGGGGTTGTTCCACCACCACCACCGCCAGCCAAGGTACCTCCACCGCCTCCAAAGTTGGAGCTGTCCAAGTTGCCTGAGACGCTGAAATATACTTGGAATGAAAGAGAGCAAGCGGAAGTGAGTTTGTGATATTATGTTGCATGTGTCCGTTTGCTCACGCGACAACCCCATATAGTTTGACAAAGCGCAAGCGGAACGAAAAAGGCTCTTTGCGGACGATATGGCTCAGCGTGTGGAGCTGAGGAGGATCCGGTTCGAGACGAGCATGGCGGATTGGGAGGTACACAAATGGGAACGGCAGGTAGACTTGGTGCGCACGCAGATTGATGGGCTGGTGGGAGCACTAGTCGGTCTGTAAAATAAAGTGTTATCTTACCCCCCAATATCGTGCCTAACTCTCTTCCCTCACGGAATTGTTACCACCACCGATTTTCAATTTGTCATTCTCAACTTCGGCTCCTTGGTGAACGCTGTTCAAGAATGATGATAAATCAATTTTGTGACGGCGATGTGTGACAAAACGATCCAAAAACTGAGCCACCAACACACTCCTACGTTATTTTGCAGCAGGACCAGCTAACCCCCTCGGGGCGACCTTGGCCAAACTAAATGATAACATGATATAATTAACCAGCAAAAAATCTTATTTTGTATAATTCCTTACTTGGTGTCTTGTACTCCTTGCACCTACTTGAGATACGTATTTGGTTATACCCACTAATTTACGGCGATATCCTTAGTGAAAGAAGATAACACAGCAGCAGATACAGCTACTTCAGCACCCAACAGCAGGGCCGTCTGCTCCGGTTTATTACCCGAGTCCGGTTTACCCAAGTCGTCCGAGGTGGCCGAGTGCAAGTGGAGCTGGACCATGCCGCCGGAACAAGGTGGGGGGGGATCTCAGTCGCCACTTGTTCCGAGGCGAAGGGAATGATATGATTGTATTTCAGAAATACATTGCTCGCTTAACACCAATTTTTTTTCTTGGGGAGGGGGCACACCCCTCATCCAATTTTTCATGACAATACACATACCGTTCAGGAATTATTCCGTGCGCACTCATTCACAGTGCCCGCCCATCGCGATAAAGGGATGGCTTTCCATGAAACGGAAAGAGTGACAAAGCTGCTGGTCGCGAATGGGGAGAAATCTCACTCATCTGACGAGAAAATTTTCACTGGAGTGTTAGGCGCGTGGCCCCTTTCAATAGAAAACGAGTGAGAGCAGTGTCAAAAGCGGCTTCTCGGGACCCGGTTACGAACCCAACTACCTAATAGACGAGTATCTCCCTACATCTTACTGTTCTGCACCATCCGCACCACAAACTTTTCGCTACGCGAGGGCATTTCTCCGGCGTCCTTCCAACCTTGCAAGCCGCCTTAACAATCTCGCAACGCTCAGCGCTGCCGACCTGAAACGCCGCTACTTCTGCCCGCACTACGGCCAGCCCAAAGCCAAGCACTGGACGTGCGGGAGGCTAACCCGCATGAGCATGGACCTGGACGACCTCATCTGCACTCGCGCTTCTGGCGCCGTCAGAAAATGGAGCGTCACATTATGAGCGTGCATGGGAGCGAACAGGACAAAGCCTGGGTGTGTTCAGGGCCTCTAGGTGGCGTGGGTCCCTGTGGACGTCGGTATGCGCGCGCGGATGCCCGGCGGAATCACCTTGTCAGCAGTAAGAGTTGCAGCATGGCGTATGGTTGTAGTTATGGCTTGAGCGAGGACGAAATTGTTACAATGGTGAAGAACGGGTGCTCAGGATATTCGGACGACAGCTCTAAAAGGGGCGGAAGGGGGAAACTGTTTTGTAATATGTTGTAGGGGGATGTTAATCCTCCTTGCCCACCCTGTTTCCCCGTATCTGTTATATTGTGTATTTTACATGTTCATTGTTTATGTTTTCAATCCGTGTGGATGGTCGTGGCGTACCACCTGATTTTCTGCCAACCCGCCTATAACGCAAATACAGTTATACTGCCCCTTGCTCAATCAGTATCATACGAACGTTTTTATAGAATAGTTGCGGTGATTCACTTGCACGCGACCGGACCCTCGCTGCTTGTGTTGACAATCCGTTTGCAAACACTGCAAACAGTTCCAGTTTCCCGATATTATAAGGACAGCGGAGTCATTTCCTGCCGCCGCGTTCCACTTCCTCCCCTCCTCTGCAGGACCCGAACATATGGAGACATCCTCTTCTCTCAACAACTCAGCTAATTTAGCGCCTGTTGGACCTGCGGGGAGGCAGATGCTGAAGCCGAGCACGCGAAGGCACCTGCAGATTGTCAGGAGATCGACATGTTGGCGTGTTTTTTGCGGGAAAGATGCCGATTATTTGATCGACCGCGCGTGTTTTCGGTGTGGGCAGGAAATGGAGCGGCACATTATGAGCGTGCACGTAGCGAGGAGGACAAAATGTGAGTGTGTCCTGGAGCGCCTGGTGGCGCGGATCCGTGTGGAATCGGTACGCGAAACCTCAGGAAGCATCTTGTGAGCAGTATGAGTCACAGTGTGGATATGTGCAGCGATGGGTTGAGTGAGGAGGAAAATTACCCTAGGGAGGAACGTATGATTGGGGCCGAAGTTTATGACGATGGAGTTGCGCCATCTTAGCCCCTTTTCTCCTTTACTTCTCTTGTTGGGTTTAGAGAAAACATAATGCTCCATTGCGCCCAGAGCCCTGTTGCTTCCAGATTGGTTGGTAAAATGGGGCAAACCAATTTATTGAAACTTTCGTGTTCACTTGGTTTCAAGTTGCACCCCTGGCCTGCCAGACCCATCCAAGCACCTTCGCACGAACCGGACAAACTTCAGCTGAATGCGCGCCGTGTCTATGCCCGCTTCGGAGGAGGAAAATAGTGGCGCGAATGTGGTTCTGCGGCGCAGCAGCGTGGGCGAGTGGACGGGCGCGAGTGGAGGCAGCGGGATTGCGTCCTTTGCGATTGAGTTGGACGACAGCGGTGCGAGCGTCTTCTTCGAACCAGCTCAGTGTATTTCAGGTACGGAAGAATTCGATTAACAATGATAATGATAATAAGTCAATGGGTTGAACAGGACGCACAGTGCTCGTCCTCACGCAGGCTGTTGCAGTATCCCAAATCACTGTGCAGGTCCAGGGCCTCGTGTCTGGAGGACTCAGCCACGCACTCCTCCAAAACAGAATCGCGAAACAGCCACCGCCTCTCGCATGCACCCGCCACCTCTTCAAGTACTCTCTTCTCCTTCCACTCTCTCCCCAGCTTATTACCAATTAACAGAGACGTCATCACGCTCTTCCCCTCCGCGTCCATGTCCGCCGAAACGAAGCTGCTACCCGGAAAACACACCTGGCCGTTCTCCTTCCGTGTCCCGCCCGTCTCCATCCTTCCACCAACCTACCGCGGCAAGATGGGTGCAGTCAAGTACGAGGCCGTCGCAACGTTGCGGCGCTCCGTCCTCGCCGCCGCTGTCGACGCGAAACCACCGAAACTCGTCGTGCGTCGCGAGTTTCCCGTGCGCAACGTCGAATCACGCGCAGCCCGCCGCGCCCGTGAAACTCCGCTTTTTAAGCAGGTCGAGGTCGGCGTCGGTGGTGCGCTATGGCTTCGGCGTGGGAAAATCGATCTCGCCGTTCGCATGCCAAGAAATGCTTTCTCGTTTGAAGAGCCCGTCCAGCTTACCATCGATATTATAAACCACTCCATCGACGGAATGCGTCTGTCGGACATTGCAATCGAGGAACGCGTCGCGGTCGTTTACACAGACGGATCCACCTGGGGACCTCTGACGACCACCCGCATCCCTTTCCCGTACGAGGAAACTATCCCTCCCAGCGCGCGCAGCACCGTGCGCTCGTTTCACCTCTCCTTACCCCCACTTGAACCGCAACACCCGCACCCTTTACCTCACTCCACACACAACGACCCAACCATCCCCGCCTACCAACTCATCTCGCGTCGCTGCACAAGCTCCACCAGCATTCTTTCCAACCCGCCTCTCCTGCGCACATTAAGCCGTGCCGTGCCCGCCTCCACTCGCAGCGCCACGCTCACCCCAATACCCAGCCTGCCCGCCGCGTCCATTCAGCAGCCAGGGTTAAACGCCTCCTTCACAACGCAGCCACTTAAACTCACACATTACCTCACACTCCGTCTGCGCAGCCTGCGCGCCGGCAGTCCTGTCGTGACAATGGAAATCCCGCTGCACCTCGTCCCGCGCGCGCGCGAGGCATGTTTACTATTTCGCGACGAAACGCTGCTGGCCGTTGTCGAGGAGGTGGAGCGGGAAGAGGAGGAGCGCCTGCGACGGCACACTGGCGGTGGGGGTGCGAGGGATGTGAGGGAGGATGGCGCTGGTAGTCCTGGGAGAGGGAGTTTGGAGGCTTTGCCTTTATATGAGGGGAATAGGCTTGTTGGATTAGAGGAGGATGCGTGTGGGTGGTCCCGGCGGCGTGTGTCTACGACTTTGTTGGATGGGTCTGATCCCGTTGAGGAGGATGCTGGCCTTCCGCCGGGGTATGATGCGTATGGCTTTGATGGTATGGATTCCAACGAGGTGGAAGAGGTGCAGATTCTCGAACGCGCATCATCGAGTACATCGTCTGTAGACGATATAGGCGACCAGGTTGCTCCCATGCCCTCAGTCCCCTTCTCTGCCTTTCTAGGGGAGGAAGTGATTTCTCTGTCTCCATTCGTGGACAACAACCCGCCCTCCTTTCAGAGCCTCGTGCAAGACGGGGACTCGGGAGCGAGCGAAGAACGCTGGCTTGGGGCGCGGCGGAGTAATCTGTCCATGCGGAGTTTGTGGGGCGGTAGCTCCGTGGCTGGTACCCGGATGGCGCACTCTGTTGCGCCGGTGAAGGGAATTGAGGATGAGATTGGGGCGAATTACGAGCGCGGGGTTGCAGCGTTTGGGGCTGCGTTGTTGGAGGATGTACTCTTTACGGGGTCCCCCCAAATTGGAGGAGAGCGAGCTCACGGAGTGAGGGGACTCAGCAGTGGGATTAGCGTGGGGGGTAGTCCGCCGCGTGGCAGTCCTGTTGCATCGGGACGCGGTAGCCTGTTCGGGGCGAGTCCAAGGCGATCGCTTTTGGCATTGGAAAGTTCTGGACTGGGTACGACTGCGATGGGAAGTCCTGGGAGTCTTCGCGGCACCGCGTTGTCGGGGAGTTCAGGATGTGGTCCCGGGTCGGTGACGGGGAGTCCTAGGTCTGGAAGTTCTCAGGCAACAGGGCCACGCATCATGTCGGATGCTTTTGCCTCCGCAAGCCCGTCCGCGTCTACCAGTTTCACTTTCACTGAGGGAAATGCGTCTATGCGTCATCGGCACGAAATTTCGGGAACGCAGTCGCCTGTTGTTTCGCTATTGTCTGAAGCGCATGCCGCGGAAACGGCGACGGTGCGAAATCAGCAAAGTCGGTTCTTTGCGAGCGTGCGGGCGGCTTCGTCGCGTGCTTCGTTGAGAGATTTGTTTCACCGTCGGGGTGGGGACCTTGCTCATGCTGAGACCGCGCAGGGCGGCCGGGAAGAAATGGAGATTGGGGAAGCGGTGGGCCAACAGCAGCGTGGATTGGGGAAGTGGCGCGCTGGTAGGAGTCGGGGACGAATGTTCAATGGCCTTGTGGATGGTTTGTTGGGAAAGTTCAAGAAAGAACGGTCAAATGTGGGGTTGGAAAGTGGTTCGGGTGTTGGTGTTATGGGCACACGTGCAGTTGCCTGAGAGATGCTTTGGATATGATGTATCTACATATTTTGTTGTTTTCGTGCTGTCGTATTTTTAAGGAGGGTTTTGAGCGTTTAATTCGCAAAGAATTCACTTACACCAGCATGGCCGGACAGCAGCAGCCCCCGAAGGAATACACTGTGGCAATCGTGGGTGGCGGCCTTGTCGGCGCGCTCAACGCGGTATATTTCGCGCAGCGTGGATGGAACGTGACCGTGTACGAACTCCGAGAAGGTGAGCAAAGGGACCTCAAGGGAACTAGCCAATCAAACACGTGCACGCAGATATCCGCACACTGAAACAGCTCGGAGGCCGCTCAATCAACCTTGCGCTGTCGAAACGCGGTATTTCCGCGCTGGAGGCCGCTGGGGCTGGATCGGGACTGTTTGAGACACTCATCCCGATGAAGGGACGCATGATTCACGTCGGGGGAAAGTTGCAAGCACAAAACTATGGTTACTTCAACGAGGTACGGCGATGGTTGTGGTGGGGATCGTTTGCTCGAGCTCACGTTGCCGACAGGCCATCAACTCCGTTGACAGAAAACTCGTCAATGAACACCTCCTGAACAAGATTCAGAACATGAGCAATGTCGCCATCAAATTTCACCATGAGCTGTTGTCTATTGACTTCGAAAAGAAGATCATCAATTTCAAAAAGTGCTTCTTCGCGACCTTTCCATTGCTACCCTCAAACTAAGGCATTTCTTTTCTTGTAGGTCGGATGGAACCGTTTACAAGGCCAGCGCCGATTTGATTGTGGGTGCAGATGGTGCCTACTCCCGTGTGCGTCGTGAGCTGTTGAGAGTCACGCGTATGAATTTCTCGCAGGTATATTCCGGCTAGAAAATGCAGCGAAATGATTCACGTCTCAACAGGAATACATTGAGCATGGATACGTGGAGCTCAACATGCCACCGACCGAAAAAGGAGAATATGCAATGGACCCGAATCACCTTCACATTTGGCCAAGGCAGACGTTCATGATGATTGCACTGCCAAATATCGTGGGTTATCTATCAGATGTGTGCTCCATTTGCCGTCGACTCATGATGGTCTCACACCAGGACAAATCCTTCACCGTGACTCTGTTTATGCCCTGGAAAAAGTTTGATGCAATCAAAACGCGTGAAGATCTTTTCGCTTTTTTTGATGAGAAGTTTGGAGACTCCGTGCCCCTGATTGGAAAGGAGCTTCTGGTCAAGGATTATTTCAAAAATCCTAAGGGAGCCCTTATCTCGGTGAAATGCAAGCCCTACCACTTCAAGTCTTCCTGTGTTATTTTGGGTGACGCAGCGCATGCCATGGTACCCTTCTATGGACAAGGAATGAATTGCGGGTTTGAAGACTGCCTCGTGCTCGACGAAATCCTCACAAAATACATTGGCAAGCCGGGCACAGCTACGTCGAAGCGACCTTCATCTGAATTGATTGGAAAGGCGTTGGAGGAGTACAGCTTAAAGCGTAACCCGGACGCGGAAGCGATGTGCGATTTAGCAATGTGTAAGTTTTCGGCATCAATTGAGATTAAATACTAACTAGCAAAATCTAGACAACTACATTGAAATGCGCTCGTCCGTTACCAAACTGTCCTACAAGCTTAAAAAGAGTTTCGAAGGATTTCTCCATCGCCTCTTTCCTGAAATGATCATCCCACTTTACACCATGGTCTCCTTTTCTCGGATCCCTTACTCCAAAGCACTCTCAATTCATCGAGAGCGCACTAAATCGTATGACTTTGTTGGCAAGTTGGTCGGATACACATTTGCTGCGAGTGCCGTTGGTCTGGGCGCGTTTGTCGCACTCAAGAACAGTGGATTCAAGTACCTGCACTCGATTGCTTGCAACAAGTGAGGTTTTCGGCTGACACTTTGTTCTGATTCCTTGGAGAATAAAACGATGATGAAAGGGAAAGCTGCGGGGTTCGAAAAGTAGGAAAAGACCCAAAACTATGGGAGTGGAGGCCTTCATCACTAAGCATTTTGGCGGCGTGCCTCGAACGTTCAAGGATCTAGCGCGGATCATCCTAATTGAGCGTATTTTCTGCTTTGACCCTTTTCTGGTTGAGACTGTGTGTGTTGCTGAGATGACTGACTTTAAATCCCGCAGCGTTCCAATGACCCACCCATTGTCCCACCGGTGCTTTTTCCTTCAGTCATGCTTTCATCTCTTCAATTAATTTGATTTTCGAGGCAGGCTTGCGAATACCGCACCGTGTCGCCTGGGTAACAATCTTGAAAGGATTTCATCCATCTTGCAGGGCTCCGTTCATCCCCATGATTCTGACTAGCTTGTGCGAATGTGTGCAGGTGTCAGCCGACCTTTGCTCGTCCAAAGGAAGACAAAATCAACGCCAACTATTACTACACCCACGACGTGCGCAGAGCTTATCCGGCAATTGCGGTTCATACCAATGAAGACATTCAGATGTTGGTCGGAACTTCGCAGGCTAGGTGCATCTCGACACCATTTCGCACCCGACGTGGAAAGCGATGCAACCAACTGCTGCATCCTGCCTTAATGATTCACCGCGCGTAACAGACTTACGAGTGGTTCGGCTGCTCCTGCTGAGGCTGGAGTCCCTTCAGCTCTGCCCCTTCCCCACCAGGCCCAAAATACCGCTACTCGAGCGCGCTGCACCACTTGGGTCCTTCTGAAATGAACCCAGAGTTAAACCTGCGTGGAGTCAAGTGATTGGGGTCTGTTCCTCTTATACAATGAAATACACTGTTCCATCCACATCAGTAAGAAATCGATTCTTGAAAACTCTTCCTGTTGGAGCATTCGATGTTGACCCTCGTAACAGTCACAAGTACGAAATCAAATATTAATCAGACAATGAAGGAAAAGATTGCACAAATAGAACAAACTATTGTGCAATTGCGTTCTGAACTCACTGGCTCGTCTGAACATCAATCCAACCAAAACGAAAAGAACTTCCATTGAACAAATAAAACAAACAATGAATGATAAGAAATTGTTTCAAACAGATAAGGAACTGTTTCTTGTTGACAAGGATCTAGTCTACTATGCCAACTGCAAACATAGCTATCCAAAAAAATTGATTCAGGAACACTGTTTTGCCAAGTTGAGTGGTGATGTGGCTGCATTGAAGGAAAATGAACGCAACCAACCAGCAATACAAAAGAGGCTTCTTCATGATCTATCAGATCAAAAATAAAATGTAGAAGCTAAAAAGTTTGATCATCATTTATATTGTTAATATCTGAAAAAAATGCTCAAAAGATCATTTGTTCTTATTGAATGTCACAATATTCATGACCATTACCAAAATGGGTGACAAATCTAGAAGTATAAGTAACCATCACAAGATTGGATTCAAGTTGTACATGACATCAACATGTTTTCGTTTATTTTGACCGGAGGTTTGAGTGGAATGCTTTCTTTTGAGTATGTTGTTTACAATTTAGTATGGGCTATTCTGCAATTGCTGTTCTGTTTTGTCTGTTTTCTGAATAAATTGATTTCTTTCTGTTAATATAAATCTGTCATTGAAGGCTGCTTTTTGATTTCTGATCAATAATGCTAAAAAGTTTTGCATTCTCTTGTGCCCTCTTTTGGTGTTTGGAACAACAATCCTGTTGTTCAATCTTTGCTTGTCCTTTTTGTCAAAGTGACCCAGTGTCACAAATTTTCCTGGTGATATGAGGACAAAGTCAATAGGCTCAAAGAGAAACACACTTTTGTACAAGTCTTGTATGTTTTTGGATGGAAGTATGTATACTATTGGATGGGAAAAAATATTTGAAATTTAATTTTATGAAAATAAATTAAATTTTTCAAAATTGAAAAACAAACAGTTTGGTAAACAGTCACTTTGTTGATCTAGTTCTCATACTCACTTTCAGAGTCACCCAATCATTCCTCATGGCAGTCAAGTGCATATGTTGTGTGTTGATTATGAAATCTTTCAAAATGTCCATTTCTGGCAGAACGCCCAAACCTACTTGATGTTGTTAAGGATGATGGGGTCAGAATGTCACAAGTCACTTTCACTTAGATCCTTTATCCATGCAACCAGAGCGTCTCGATAGTTGCAGTTGGCCATTCTTTTGAGGAACAAAGGCTGAATTTTTTTCAGTCCAGCTTGCCGGACTTTTTTGAATCTGTCACCTTCAACCCAAGCCATCCAAGAGCACAGCCTATATTCATAATCCCAGAATCTAAATAAGATAATGCAATTTTATGCCCAAGGCTCAATTCAAGAGAACAATTTCACAACCAATTCAAAAGAACGATTTCAAGCAATCACACCATGGTTTGCGATCAGGCCCTGCAATACTCATCCAATGCACATGAGGACACTTTGCCATCTTCAACTGATTGTCCTTGACATACTCCACACTTCCATCAACCCTCTCCCCCAGTTGCCAGAAATTCAAGTAGATAGTTTCCAGATCCTTTTTCACCAAAAGGATGGGCTTGTTGTACTAGTATCCAAAGATTGGAAACAGCATTTTGTATCCAGAGTTGAAGTACTTGATCCCAGATCCATCCACACCATCAACCTTGAACCAGTCTTTGAGGCAATTCTTGTCAATATTATTTTGAGAAGCAAAGTATGTGACAACACCTGAACACATATGACAATGTTGTTTTTAATGAATAGTCTTCTCACATAAGTGCCTGAGCCAACAAAGTCCACAATACCTCGCAACGTCTCCTAACCACACAGTGTGCAGACAGGCTCACTTCCAACGTGCACTTTATAGTTTCCCAACAAGCCATGTGAAATGAAGGGCCACCAATTCCGTTTAATAGATAAAAAGCCCAGCAAGCAGTATGCTCATGGTAATGCCCTCAGCCTCCGTTATCCACAGGCTCTGCATTCATGTAGATAAGATCTTCTGATGCCAACATTTTAAGAGTCCATTCAGACAAAGCATTCTTGATACGAGTTTGGGTCTCTGGAAATGCGAGAGAATCAATATGCGACTCAGAGACCTTAATGCCTTGGTCACGGGACTTGTGGACTGTATCTGAATGGTATTTGCGTCCCAGTTCCATCAACGCAATCTGTGGAAAAAACAAGTTCAGAAACGCACCAGAAACTGGAAATAGGGGACAGCGCGCTCTTCCGGCCTTGTTTTGGATTGAATTTTGGATTGCAACTTACATCGCTTTTTATAGGCAAATGCGTTGCCTTGGAAGGGCATAGAAAGGAAAGGAACAGTACTGGAATGATGCCAGGGGTTTTTGGAACAAGTGGTGGGTCATGGTCATCCTGTGTTGCAAGTTTTGTTTGAATGGACAGTTTTCGGACGAAAGAATCCACCTCCGAGTTGCCAATCTTGTTCAGGAGTGTTCTGGTCTTCGTCGACGTCAGAAAGATCCGAGCTGTCAGAATCCTTGACGAATTTGCGTGGGGAGGGAGCGTTGACAGGTGGTGACGAATAGACTTCGATTACGTCCTTCACAGAAGGAGAGCAAATAAATGTAAATACTGCGTGGAGATGTATTGTACTCACCAAATTGATAGATGCTGCCTTGCGATTGTTGGTTGGCGTTACACTATTTTCTACTTCTTATATGGTTAACATTCACATGTGTTGACCCTTACTGCTGTTGCAAGAAATCGAGCATCTTCGAACTCCGTGTGTTTCATTCCTCAATCAAAATTTCATCGATCTCGCCTACAACCATGCAGCCAGCAAGCCTCATGCCCTTGCATATACTTCTGCTCCTTCCCCTGATCACTCAAGCGCAAGTGATTCAGAACATTCTTGTCGCAGGCTCCAAGCCGCCTGCGGGCTTCAAGTTCCAGCTTGGTACTTGGTTCAACGACCCAGAGACCACGCAGTCCTGGAACGCAAAGTTTGGACGCAAGTTCCCAACATTTCAGGCTGCGCAGAGCATACCGTACGGTGTGAACGGTTCCTTGGTAAGAGGGCGGACTAGACCGTTGATTGGGTCGTCTTGAAGGCTTTGAGTGACGGGTTACACAAACTAACAGGTCATCTTGGACCCCGACATGAGTTACCAGTCCCGTTATCTCGACAACGTCGCGGGATGGCAAGATGGAACGGATGCATCAGTGTTCATGACCATCTGTTGAGTGCGCGTCGTCCCTAAGGCCACCAAAGTCTTACACTTCCCTTAATCTATGCAGACGCGGATAGGATGGTGTCAAACGGATCGCAGGGATTAGACCTTGTATCTGCAGATGCAATCACGCATCTAGCGACGAGGTTGAACCAAATCACGCAAACCACAGGGCGGAAGGTTATGATGCGATGGTAAGCCGTTCTCCTTTCATTCTCCAATTTCTTCTCACGATACATATTCCAGGCTTCCTGAAATGAATGGAGATTGGATGCTGTATGGCAAGCAGGCAGCCGCTTATGTGGAAAAATGGAAGCTTATGTACAACATTTTCAATGTCACGGCTCCAAACGTCCAAATCGTCTGGAGTCCAAATTTTGACTTGCAGCCAGGAGACACTTCATATTGGCCCGGTCCAGAATATGTGCACATGGTATGCGGCTCGATTCCTTTAAGGGAGAGCGCGTGATTGAATTACGATTGCAGGTCGGAACCAGCAGTTACTTCAAAGGGTGGGGCACGAATTCAAACGCATCGGTGAACTATGTGGCAAGCGCGATCAGCACCGTCTACAATGAGTACGCTCGGAAGTACAATAAGCCATTTGTGGTATGCTCGGAGCCTGCCCTATTTATTTCAGAACTTAACCAGATTTATAGATTTCGGAGTGTTCCGGTGCGTGGGAGTCGGGACCTGGGCGGTCGCCTGTTACAGGGGAAACTTTTACCAATGTAACAAGTTTGGATACGCAACCCGAGTTTCAGCAAGCTTTCTGGGCCGGGATCCTGAACCCTGCCTTTTTCGCTGCGTTTCCGCTCACGCAGGCCGCGTACATCTTTGAAATTGCAAAGGTTTGTTCGTTTTCAATATCTGTGTGTGTGTCCTCAAAAACAATACAGCAAGAAGAGTTCTTCACTGATTTCCGCCTGACAAATGATTCTGCTACGTTTGCTGCGTTTCAAGCTTTGGTGAACAGTGTCGACAGTCAAGGGTATCTGGTGTGGGCCAACGACGGTTCTAGTACGAGTTCCACCACGACCACCACGAGCACAACAACGGCATCCACTTTTGCGACCACAGCCATATCTGCTGCCATCACTCCTTCTGCTTCTCCAACCAAATCAGGGGCGCGGACCTCCTTTGCAGCTTCTGTCTTTTCTATCTTCTCTTTCCTCTTCTTCTAAAACGATAAAGTATCATCTATTAAAGCATCAATTCATATTGAAACTACTTGGAGGACTCGACCATCGTAAAACAATGGTGCTGATTCTATCGCTGAACTCACAGATCAAGAGGAAGTGTCGGTCAGTGATCTCGCGCCCTCCATCTGTCTGTCAACTGGGACGGAGCCGCCATCGGCTACAGAATCAACCGCCTCTGCAATATACTCAATCAGCCCCTCCGATGCGGCATCTGCCTTTAAAGTCGCGCTAGCTGCGGGCTCTGAGACCGAGAAGCAACGTTCAGAGGTTCAATTTTCAATTCCCTTGTTTGGCAACAGGTTGCGGCGACAAAGAAGCCGAATCCAAGATGGATGAAGAGTGTCGCTGCAATGAAATTGCATGTTGACGAGCTGGGGAAACTTTGCAAGTCAATTACGATGGGTGAGATTGTTTCTTGCTTATGACGCGGCGGCATACCTTTCAATATGCAGTTCTTCTGGTCGGTAAGGAGGGGGCGACGAGCCTCTGGAGACCTGATTCAAAGCCACCGCCAATGCTTTCGAGAAAGGAAATGGTTCCACGTTGGCTCATATTCTCATGCTTACTCGATTGCTGACACTTGGTTGAAGATTCCATTGGTCCTTGGTCGGAGAATCCATGCTGCAAAATGTTGGGGGTAAGATGAACACCCCGGCAAGCTGTATACCAACAATTTTCAAACAAATTGAAGCAGGCGATAGTGTGCATTTTTCTTGGCATGTTGCCCTTTCCTTCGTCAAGGGGAGTATTTCATTCTCAATTCCCAAAAATAAATCGAAGGATTGTCAAAAAGGCCTTTGTTCTCGCAGTCTGGGTGCCCTTTGTCAACCAAAACACCTGCTATGTCCGTGATCCGCAAGCTGACAGAGAAAATCAAAGATGGTACGGCGTTTAGGCAGAGAGTGTCTGCAAAGGAGAACATGGACGAATTGCCGCGCCTCCCGTCAAAGCGTGACAACGGTGACAAGGACGGTGACCGAGAAAGTCGCAGCCGTGAATCCAGTCGAGGCGAAGGAAGCAGTCGAGACGAAAACTATTCGTCCAGATCTGATTTGCGAAGCTCGGTGACGACCTTGGGAGTCTTGCGCCGTGAAGGAGAAAGGAAACGAACTATCAAAAAGCAGCAACAGCGCTATGAGCTTTCTGATTTCCATATAGACCGAACATTAGGAACTGGTTCGTTCGGACGCGTTCATTTAGTGCGACTGAAAAGTGGCTGGGATTTTTACGCATTGAAAGTGCTCATCAAAGACGAGGTGGTCCGAATGAAACAAGTGGAGCACACTGTCAACGAGAGAAACATTTTGGCTAAATTAGAATATCCGTTCTTGGTTAGCTTGCTGACTTCAATGCAAGATCCAAAGAATTTGTACTTCGTGCTGGAGTTTGTACAAGGTGGCGAGCTTTTTACATTCCTTCGACGATCTGGGGTGAGTTAACATTTCTCAGCCAAAACCTCGTTTCTTAATTCCGCAAGTTAGCGGTTTCGAAATAGCATGGCCAAATTCTATGCGGTCGAAGTTCTACTCGCATTTGACTATTTGCATACTCGCGACATCATCTACCGCGATTTAAAACCAGAAAATTGCCTCATTGATGCGAATGGACATATCAAAATAACAGATTTTGGATTTGCAAAAGAAGTCCCTGATGTCACTTGGACACTGTGTGGCACGCCCGACTATTTGGCACCTGAAATCATTCAATCAAAAGCTTATGGTCGCGCGGTTGACTACTGGGCATTTGGCATTCTTGTCTATGAGATGTTGGCTGGACATCGTAAGTATTTCCATTCATGCGATGGTCTCAAGCGGAATTCATAAGACATACACAGCTCCATTCTACGATGATGACCCTTTCAAACTATATGAAAAGATTCTGGCCTGCAAACCGAAATTCCCATCTCATTTCGACCCCCATGGAAAAGATCTCATCAAAAAGATACTGACAACTGACTTGACAAAACGATATGGGAACTTGAAAGGAGGGATCGACGATATAAAACGACATCCATGGTTTAACGAGATAGACTGGCAAGCAATGGAGGATTGCAAGATCACAGCACCTTATATACCTTCCATCTCAAAAGATGGTGACGCTTCCCATTTTGATGTTTATCCTGAAGATCATGAGCCGTATGGTTTGCCTGGACCGGATCCTCACAAAGACATGTTTCGCGATTTCTAAAATCATTATTTCGCCTTTCTTTCCAAAATCTCAAATGCTTTTAATGATTAAAATAGACTTTATTACATCAAGACACTATGATGAATATACCTCAAACATGCAACTACTCCATCCACTTTGCTAATGGCGATCAAAGTGAGCTTTGAGGAATGATGGAGCTTGGAACTACTCTCAGGATCGTGATAGATGCTCCAGTGCCGAAAACGGCACATAATTCTTTCGATGAAGTGTCCTGTTCGAACATGCCGGTTTTATCATTACAGCTCTTTCCGTGAACTCACCAGAACAACAATTGTGCCATCTGCGAACACTCACAACACCAATCAAACTATCGCACTCTCGAGCAAAATTCATGCTGGCTCGCCCTTCAACGAAACGCACATGAACATTATCCCTGTCCTGCTACATCTGGTAAATCTGTCTAAGTCATGAAATGTGATTCCAATATTCCATTCATCAACTTCAGTATTTCCTAAAGTTCTAGTGCCTGTCCGCACCTCAAATAGTTTTTTGATGTGAATAATGTCATGAACGTGATTCGCACGGAATTTATGATGCTCCTTCGTTAAAGATTGATCAACCATCTGATGCAAGCAAGCCATTTCCGTCGCCTTACCAAGATAACGTAAATAAAGTTTTCCCTGTGTAATAGCGGTTGGAGGAATATTGGGCCTGTAACACAAAGAACTTTTGAAATCGAATGTGTCCGCATTGATAATGCAATTGCCGTTTGTATCTTAGAACTTAAGTTTGATCAATATCTCTGAGAACTTTGTCAGAGGACCTCTCTGCGGCGTCTTTCGACGTTATATACGATCCACTGTTTTCCTCGTTCTTATTTTACTGGCTGTCAGCGTGTTTGCTGGAGTGGCACTGCCCTGTTGCCCACCAACTGCAACCGCAAGGTATGTTCCTTATGTCACCAAAACACCTGGCAGGAGACTGCGTTCGCCCTTTGATGAGCCAAATCAACCCTTTGAAAATTCCTTGAATACCGTGAAGGAACCGGTGAATACATGAAATCATCCAACTCCTAGATGGAATTCTGCCGACGCTTCAAGCGAATTCAAGGAACTCAAAATCCTCGAATATCTTTTGAACGTCGCGATACCGTTGCGCGGACATAAGGGCTCACGGGAAGACCCTAAGTCTACGCAAATTATGAGAAACCTCGTCGTCTATGATCCAAGACTTTACGTGTCCAGGAAGCAGCCTAGATGGTTTATGAACTCCCTTCCAATTTTCACCAGGGGAGCCAATCCCTTTAAGATAAAACGCTGATACTACCTTCCGGTAGCTTAATGTTCATTTTTTTTGGAAGAATTGGTGCAATAAGTATGATGCTATGTCGTCAAACGTAGATTGTGTATCGATTCTTGGACAGCTGTGAAATGAGGCATCTGAGATGCGAAAGCGAAAAATACATAAAAATACTTAGTTCTTTGCAGCTTTGATTCTTACTTTTTAACAATAGACGGTTCGAAAGAGCGTAACGAGATGATGGATACAAACTAATTCAACAAAAAAAAAGAAAGACTCGGATTAGGCCGGTTAACTGAATTCAGATTCTCGGAAGTAGGCAGTCGCAAGTTCACTTGTGTTGATTTTGCGCTTATCGTTTCTCTCCTTGTGAGCCGTCATACCGTCGACACTTTGGAATTTTCTATTCCACCTCCGCCGAAGGTTGGCTGTCTTAAAAGAATAACCAGTTTTCGAATCTGTTTCGTTAGGGCTCTCTCTCATTCAATCGTTTACAGAGCTTTTCCATTTCACCATCTTGAAAGCATGACCAATCTTCATATTTATTATGCTATATATCTTCTTGATTGGTCAATCATGATTTTGGCCAAGTCCTCAATTGCCGCCCAATTCATGGTTTGACAATCACCGAAACGCGGCAAATCTCCGAAATTGCCTTATGCTTCCTTCTCTCTTCCTTACCCAACGTTATTTTCCTGGCACTTCACAGCTCCGGCATCTGCTTTTGGCAATCTCGTGAGCTCGCTCCTTTTGCGCGCCGCCTCAAACATCTCGACCTGAGAGCATGCAAACACCTACAAGAACCCTCCATCCTCCAAATTTCCATTATTCGTAACGAGGAAGCTACAGGCGCGAACCTCTTGCTCCCGCTTCCAAGCCTGGAGACACTCAATCTGGCGGATGCAGGAACCTGATATTCATCTTGCCCGTAATCCAGTCTTACGCTCCTCGTGAGGATGGATCAGGCGGACGGTTTATTCGTTTGGACATGACGGGGACGTTGGTGGATACTCGCTCGTGGCCGCGCTTCGTGGAGCAATGTGAAGCAGCGAAGATGGGTAGGGCTTAGCGCGGTACTTGATTTTGCTGGGATTGATGGAGACAGTTTTCAGCGAGAGTTTGTATTGGGTGCTGCCATTGAGGGTGGGGACGGCGATGTTTGGGTCAAACCGCGCGGCGAGGATTAGGAAGTCACGGACGACATGGATGTGGATCTTGGAGAAGAACAGGAACAGAAGTAGGGGTCAAAGGGGAAGATATTCCTATTGAAGGATCCGGAGTATGAAGAAATTTTGAGGGGTTACAGGTTACGCTGTATTGCAAAGCATTCAATATTTGCGTTGGCGGCACTCTGATTACATTTTATCTTTTTTATATGTCAAAAAGATAGTAGGAAATATTCTTGAAATATTTCCATGGCGTGGAGGCATCTTCCATTGTTTCCCATTCAGAACTCTTGTCGCCTGCCGCCAAACATGTCAGACCTGTGGAAGAGAATGTTCGAAGACGGAAAACCGAGCAGTTTCCGAAACAGCACAGCCAGTGCCCGCTCCGGACTAGCTAAAGAAAGCAGCCGCAATAGCAGGGCCGATGCGATTCCTCTCGTTCGTGATCGCGCAATTGTTACCAGAATCAAACAAACACCGTTTTGCCGTCTCCTTCCCAAAAGTTTCTTTATTGGTCCTGGAGGGATACTTGCTGTTGCGTTCGACGGCTTTCCAGACCCGCTGTTGGTATTGAAGGAACAGATTGATAAGATTTCGGGCTCAACGCTTGTTGATGAAAGACCTGAGTCTGTATGGCCGCAGACAACGTTTGCAGCCTTGAAGAATGAAGACGCAACCTTAAGCTTGGAGCAGTTGGAAAAGCTGGTGGACATATGTCGATCTCTGACGACGCGGTTGCACAAAATTCGTGACAAAGTTGTCATATCAGAAGTTAGCTACGTCATCTTTTCTTCAAGGAGTCTTGAAAGCTTGGTCTTTTGCGCGGATTTTCCTTTGCATGAGGTGGACAAACCGGTCGACTTCGTATCTGACGCACAGAAGGTGTTGGTAAATGGAGCCGTCACGGAATCATTGGAAAACCCGGCGAAAAACTTAAAAGAAATCAATAAGCCTGGTCATCGCATTCAGTAAGTTTTCATGATTGAAATTTGTGATATTTTTTAAACGCCCCCCAGACACTTTCGAAACTACGCGAGTGAAACTGAGGTTGTCATTTTTTTGACAGAGCAGCAAGAGTTGATTGAAGTGATTCTTGAGTTCAGCAAGACTGTCGAGAAACTCTTCCCCGGAATTTACGAATTTCTCAGTCCCGATACATTACATTGCATTCTTCGTCCTATTCGATGATTTGATCCATTAATCCATTTATATAAAGGGCAGATAAGGATTACAGCCAACCCCATTACATTTTTTATTGCCGCCGTTGACAGAAGAATGCCCCGAAGTCTATGAGTGTTCAAACAACTGATTCCGAGTTTCAAACGCTTCGGTACAAATCACGTAGACAAGGTTCTGTGCCACTTCATTCTCTGTCATTTTCGCCTCTCGTAGCCTTCGCTTGCCTTTTGCCAATTCCGGTTCCTCACGTGTCACGGTTACCCTCCGTGTTGGCTCATCCTGTAGGTCTGCAACCCCAATAACTTGGAATGAGGCTGTTTCCTTTCTTTTTTGCTTTTTTTTTGAAGTTAGACTGAAAGAAGTTCATTATCGCTGCCTCAGTTCGTATCGTGTGTGATGGGAATTTCGTCAGCCTCTGAATCGAGGCCTATAGCGGAGAAACCATTTTTCTTTTTACAATTTGTTCTTGTTCTTGTTCTTGAATGATGGAAGGGGCATGCTTACCGAATCGGCCTCGTTGTCTGACTCTTAACTGACTAGGGCAGTTGGGGCGGGCATTTTTTCGGTAACCTGAAAAACGGCATTATCGCCTTCAAGTTCCTAATCTTCTCATTCCTGGTCGATAGCTGCAGACAGTGCATCTACAGCGTCGGTGACATCATACAAATTTTTGATTATGGACCCAGTCCTTTCGCCATTCAAGATCTTCGTCTCTCCCTTCAATCCTTCCTCTTCTGAGAACGCTTCGCCCCTTCGACCAACATGGCATTGTATCGCGAATCCCACTTCTGCTCAAACTCAGCAATTGGCCGAACCACCTCATTGAAACTTCCGCGCTTCTTGTCGCAGCCACAAGTTCAAAACCTCCACCTGCGACGAATCACGCGGTCCTCCGCGTCACTATACCAGTCACACCATCAGAAACTCCTCTGAAACGTTAAGAAAGGGGTTTCAGCGTCAAGCCGGAATACCATAAAACCAAGAAGTCAGCACAGTATTACAAAATCCGCACGAAGTTGCCGTGAGGCCGATGTCTGAATATTCTTGCAGCTGTTGGGAGTCTCGAAGGATGCCGCTATGTAGCTCGAATATATGTCTCATGAAGGGAAAGCAAACGGGGCGTCAAGTTCGCGGACCTTCATGCGGTCCCAATGGTTATGTTATATTTGTGCTCTTTGTTCACACTGTCATGCCACCGTAATTTGAAACATAAATGATACATATATTGTTCCACAGCTTCTTTTATTTCGCCTTCCTTCCCACCTCAAAACTACATAGGACCCACGCGTTCATCACTGTCGTGGAATCTATTTACGCATTCTGGTGAACGGAGTACGATGTTCCCAAGATAGTGAGCGGCATCAGAGGGAAAGCCAGACGCGGACAACGGTTCTGCGCAAAAAGGAAAAGATGTACCGAGTCGCCCGTCTTTCCAGAGCGCAGCCCACGTCCGCCTTTGTGCGCCGCACCTTGGCCACGCACACGTCCAACGAGAAGGGAACCTTCACCGCGGACGGGAAACAGGTGGGAAGACTCCTCTGTCTCGTGATCGGAAGTGCTTACTTATTTTGACAGGTGGTGACCATGATCCCTGGCGACGGGATTGGGCCCGAGATCTCGCGCAGCGTGAAGCAGATCTTTGAGGCGGACAAGGTGCCGATCGTGTGGGAGGACGTGAACGTGACGCCCGTTCTCAAGAACGGAAAGACGGCTATTCCGGACGATGCCCTCCACTCCATCAACCGCAACAAAGTGGCGCTGAAGGGACCCCTCGAGACTCCCATTGGGAAGGGCCACGTGTCCCTCAACTTGACGCTGCGCAGGTGAGCTGGTAAAGCTGCGAAAAAGCCTCGTCTCATCAGCATCCACACAGAACCTTCGACCTCTTCGCCAACGTGCGTCCATGCAAGTCCATCATTGGATACAAGACCCCCTTTGACAACGTTGACACGGTCCTCATCCGCGAAAACACGGAGGGCGAATACTCGGGAATTGAACACACAGTCGTCGACGGCGTTGTGCAAAGCATCAAGCTCATCACCGAGGATGCCTCGCGCCGTGTGAGCGAGTATGCCTTCGAATACGCCCGCAGCATTGGCCGCAAGAACGTGACCATCGTACACAAGGCCAACATCCAAAAGCAAGCCGACGGACTCTTCTTGGCCACGGCCATGGATGTGGCCAAAAACTACCCGGACATCACCGTCCAGGATGCCCTGCTGGACCGCGTGTGCCTGCAGATTGTCCAGGACCCCACCGACTTCAGTGATACCGTCATGGTCATGCCCAACCTGTATGGAGACATTCTCTCCGACCTGGGGGCCGGCTTGATTGGTGGACTTGGCCTGACGCCCTCTGGAAACATTGGCAGAAAGGCGTCCATCTTCGAGTCCGTGCACGGAACCGCCCCCGACATTGCTGGCAAGGACTTGGCCAACCCCACCGCGCTTCTCCTCTCCTCCGTGATGATGCTGCGTCACATGAAGCTCGAGGCCCACGCTGACCGCATTCAGAAGGCTGTCTTGAAGACAATTGCAGATGGGCAGCACCGCACGGGAGACTTGGGTGGAAAGGCAACCAACACGGCCTTCACCCAGGCAGTAATTAGAAATCTCTAAGCTTGTCGAGGGAAAATAATTGCACCGTTTTTTACTTGTTTTTCTCTCATATTCGTTTTCAGGATGGACAGACATCAGACATTCTAAAAAGCTTTCCTCTTTCGCCTTATATGGGTATAATGAAGTGGAAGGGTTTACCTTGAACTTAGTTGAATTCTCTATCGTTGAATGAGAAGGTATGCAATTTATACAATATCTTTTTGAGTTTAATAGCAAGTAATCGAACGAAAGTGCGTTTAAAGGGCACTAATACTGCCAGGAAAAGGGCCAAAGATTGGACTAACAGGACAAAAATGAAGTTATGACGAATCAATGAAGACCATACAATTCAATTCATACGATTCGTTCCCCATCACAACCTTGGTAGCCACATCCTCCAAAAGACGCGGTAATTAACCTTAACCCATTTCACAGGCAAAAAGGAGCTATGTGGGGATCGCGTACCCGCTAAAGTCCTCGTCCACCTCCGTTTGCGCGCGCAGGGCGCGATTCCGCTTCGTTACGGCAGACAGTGCGTCGTTGTACGCGGCGAGGCCGAGGCTCAATATACCCTTCTCCTTCTGTCATGGAAGAGCGCCTTCCCCTCGTTCAGTCTCACGTACGCGCCCTCTGAGCGCGGGGACGTGAAGGTGGCATCTATGGAGGTGTCGGCGTCTTGGGTGCGTGCACGGTGTAGCCGCGTGTGGGGGTTTGTGGGGGGCGGAGAAGTGTGCGCGTGTAGCAGAGAGATGCCCATTGCGGCGAGGAAGGATTCGGTAGCGTGAGCGAGGGTTTGCGCGACTTTAGAGTTAGGGCCGTAAATACGGCATATTGTCTGGTGTGTACTTGTTTGTTTGTTTTGGGGAGCAAAGGGGGAGGCGAACAACGCGAACCTGAACGGAAGGGCTCCGACTATCGCGGAGCAGACCATCTATTTAGAAGGCGAATGACCTTGCTAAGGGAGGATGTGGGAATCCCTGCACAAGCACGTAACGGCAGAATCGTGGTGATGTAGGTCACTACCTCGGTCGCAGCCGTGGGATACTCCAGTTGCCACTTGCCCTATACTCAAAACGATGCCCAGTAAGGCCTATCAAATACAAGGCCGCCCAAAGTTGACCCCCCATCAAAAACAAGCAGTCGTCAATGGTCCCGTGCGCGCTGCATATTTCAACGTTGTTGGAAAAGCTAGATATCTGCAGCAGAAGGATCAGGCAGCCGTCTGACGGTGGCTAGCTTGACGCGCCGGTCCAGAACCATGATATGACTACCGACTATTTTTTTATTCAGCAAGGAACCGTCTTCCCCTTTGATACCATTATTGGTCATCACTGTCATCCACGTGCGACACGCTGTCTTTTCACCAAATGTTCCCTGACGAGACGGCTTGAGAGTCCTCCGAGAAGAAAAGTCCTCCAGAATGGGAGGAAAGCGTCGGGTGCCGAAGCGCACTCTCAACCCAGAGATCTCCCAGTCCCAGTCGATGAAAGGATTGGAGGAGATTGACGACGATGTCTTTGATGAGGTGAAGACGAGAGTGGTTCAGGTGAAGCTGGGACTCATCTCTCTCGCGCTCTCTCTGAAGATGCCCCCCGTCTTGGACACAAAGCAAAAGTGTCTGTTGCGTGAGTTGGCGTGTGGGATACACCGTCTAGACACCCCATCGTTCATCCCCGCCCTTCATCCCTCCCTGGTCCCCACAAAACCAGGTCAAGAAACAGAACTCTGGGTCGATAAATACACGCCATTCACAGAGGTCTGCGTATCACATGAACCCCTTCATTCGGATCCAAGTCAACACGTTAATCCAGGAAGAACTCGCGGTCCACAAGCGAAAGGTGGCGGACCTGCGCGAATGGCTTACTCTCGCCGTATCCGAAGAAACGGCTGGAATCAGGAGGCTGCACAGAGTGAGACTCGCTCTTGTCTTGTCCCATCTTACGCGTCTCTCATTCACCACGAGACAGTCCCACCGCATCCTCGCATTAACAGGTATCTCCGGATCAGGAAAAACAGCCACCCTGCGTACACTCTCCCTCGAACTCAACTTTGACATTATCGAATGGATCAACCCCACAACACATCATCATAACTACTACTCAAACGCATTCACACACGAAGACAACACTTCCGCTATCCAAAAATTCACAGACTTCATCTCCTCCGCACGAAAATCAAACCCGCTCGTGTTTGGCCCAGATGCATCCCCGACAGGGGCGTTCCCTCGCAAAATCATACTGGTCGAAGACTTGCCCAACTTGAGCCACGCGGGCACGCGTGCCGCCTTCCACGCCGCGCTCCGCACGCACGCGTTCTCCCCGTCCACCATCTACCCCATCATCCTCATTCTGAGCGACAGCGTTGGAGGGGGTGCGGCATCGGATGGAGACTGGACGGCGCGAACGCACGAGACCGCATTGACCTTAAAAAACCTCGTGCCGGAGGATGTGCGCGCGTGTTCGGTTTTCGCGAAGATCCAGTTGAGAATCCTCTTCTGATGATTTTTCGCTCCACATGGAAGGTGCGCTAACCACCCATCGATTATTAGCTTCAACCCCATTGCACCTACGCTATTAATCAAGGCGCTAAACCGTATTGTGGCCGAGGAGTTTCGTGGCCTTGGGAACTCGAGTTGGTGGAGTCAACGTGTCAAGCCAACGCGACTGCAGATGGAGGCCATCGCTCATTCGTGTTGTGGAGATATCCGTAGCGCGTTGAATACGTTGCAATTCTTGGCGGTGGAGGAGGTTGTGTGGGTGGGGAAGGCTGTTGGTGGTAGTGTGAGTCAGGGACGTGTTGCTGGCGAAAGGTCAGGTACGGGAGTTGTTGCAAACGCGTTGCTGACAATTCCATGAAAATTAGCTCTGCAGATATAGGGAACCGTGATGTGAGCCTCATTTTCTACCATGCTCTCAACAAGATTCTGGTTGGGAAACGTATGTTACTTGCTGTCGCAGTTCACAAGCTCCCTCAAAATTCTAACGACACTTCAAATTAGGGCTCAGTCATCTCGAGGATGCCGACAAGTTCCCGGGATCCACGGACGAGAACGACGCGGACGCCCTGTTTGTCTTGCCAGATCATTTGTCTCACCACGCTCGGAAACCTCTCAAATCCAATCCTGAGGTAAAGCGATCCTTCTATTCTCCTTTAAGCGTCTTCCACACTGACGCTTATTTTTGAATCCCCGAAGAGCGTTTTTGAATCCAGCCACGTCGACGCCGACACTTTTATCGCCTACCTCGCCGAAAACTACACATCCACCTTCACGGACATTGAAGAATGCGTAATGGCCATCGACGCGTACTGCTACGCCGATACGCTTCTGGGATCCTGGAAGGTTCCACAACATCCCTCCGAACTACAGCATGGCTCTGAAATTCGAAACCACAGAGCCGGGGCACCATGAGCGCCTACGCGGCCTCCCTCGCGTGCCGCGGGACGCTCTTTGCACGCGGCGCGCGCCCGCCCGCGCCGCAAAAGTTTGGAGCGCTGCTCAAACCTGGGGTATTTGCATGTCTGCGGGCACGCCGGGATACTCTAGAAGCTGTGCGCGAAGCGCGCGGACGCTGGCTTGTTGCGTGCATGAAAGGGAAGGGAGGGCTGTTTCGGATGTCGAGTTGAGTAATGCGGACTCCTTGGAGCTGACGCACCAGACTTAACGTTGCGTTTTTATTGCGGGCAGATTATTCTATACAGGAGGTCGTGTCGGAGATCGTTCCGTTTGCCGTGCCTGTGATTCAGGCTTCTCAGGGCGTGGCATTGTGTGAGTTCTTTCAAATTACGCCTTGCTTTGGTGTTTATCCGTGCCTTTTATAGTACCTTCCGACAGAAATTTGATAATGAAAGTTGGTACTTTGCCGCGGGGAAGGAGTTGGTACGGAACGAGGGAAAAGCTGGTTGAGCATGATTGTGAGGTTGAGGATGGAGACGTGGATGACGTATCTCAAGCGAACTATGTTTCTACGTTTGATGGCTTCGCGGAGGAACTAGTTGATAAAATAGAAGATTGACCTTGCTTTTGCTAGCCAAATGAACCACGTCAGGTTCGAGTGCGCAAAGGTTGCTGACCTGCACGTCAACGAAGGCATCTTCTCGCTCTCATGCGGAGCGAAGGCGCCACTTGAGATACACCTTTCGCGCCAATCGAGCCACCAACCGGTGATGGTGTTGGATGATGACAGTCACCAACGCGGACGCACTCACCCCTCGTTGCCGAGCTCACTCCGGTCGCTGACGGTGTCTCTCGCACACTCTCCGCCGCCGTCGAACCACCGCAGTTTGCACGTGTCGGCGGAGCTGTCCTCGCAGGAGCCGGCGTCGGCTGCCATCAGGTCCCATCGAACCACCGCCTTCTTGACTCGCCTTCTGCTGACTTCCTCTTCTTGGCTCAGATGGGAACTGTGCACCTTTGTGCGCGCAAACATCAAACTGCTCGACTCGCGCCTCGCCGTCTGTTGCGAGCGACAATGCAGCGACCCACTCAACCTCATCAAGTCAGCATCGCTCTCGCTCAACAATACCTCCTTTGTTTACTTTGTCTCTCTGCCAATATCCACGATCCCGGTTTCGTTCGACGCGTTCATCACTGACTCAGATCTCGCCTCGCCACTAAATCTGCCAAAATGCAGTTTGGGAAACGGTCGCGATCTCAGATCAGTCCAGTTCGAACGCGTCTGTATGCGTCTCTTTCGTTCAGGCACAGGATATGTGGTCGAGTGGAAAAAGACTGGTCGCGTGACAACAGGGCACGTTGAATGCGACATTGCCAGATCTTACCTATCCCACGAGTCAATCACTATCACGACCCTTTCAAAAGACACCACAACTTCTTCTGAAAAGCTCATCAAAACCACACATTCCCTTTCTAACGACGGCCGCCTTCTCCAGCTTTCTCAGGACGCGGTGGCCCCGCAAGCCAGCGCCCCCTTCTATATCCGCGCCGAACTCACACCTGCTAGCGGATTTCACCCCAGCTACCACCTCACCGTCACCACCTCTTTTCCATACCAGCTCGCCGCTGCCCCGGCAAGCATAGTGGCGATCGTGCTGCACGTGCCCTTGAATGAACATGCCTTCGTGGACCCGTTTCAGGTGGCTGGGTTGAATCGCGTAAACGGGCGCGTGCGTTACTGGAGCTATGGGGAACCTGATTTGGAGGCTCCCGCGTCAGATGCGATCAAGGCACGCCATAACGGCGTTTTTGTTGTGATAAAAGACGTGGACGAGTTTTTGGCGAGCGGGTGAGTGGGTGGATACTGATTAGCGCATATGAATGTTTGATGACCTCGTACCCGGGCTTGAAGGGTCAAGACGGTGGAGGTGCCCTTCCACATGCGTTACCAGCCGCCCTCTGCAAATGGGGGCTATGTATCTATCCCAGTTAACTCCGTGTCTGCGCACATTCTCATGAATGGGTCCAAAAGCAGTGAGTAGTCTTCTTTGAAACTCCTGCTCAGACCATTTGATGGAAAATCCCTGCTAGGCTTTTCGTCCCAAGCATCCTCTCTTGACGCAAGCGAATTCCTCCCTGCTCTACTCGCCGAAGCGGGTCTCCTCGGCGCCATGGAAATACCCTCCATAGTCCCGGTCATGGTGGATCACGTCGGGCCCTCCGCGATGCGCATGCCCGTTGGGGCTGAGTCGGACCGTGGGTGGGTCCTGGCGACGCTGTTGGCGTGCGTAGTGGTATCGTGCGGGTATGTGATGGAAGCATTTTTGAGGAAGTTTGGAGGTAGACGCAACACTTGAATAAAAGTGATGCCCTCGCTGCCATTCGGTGTATTTTATTGGGGTATGAATATCAGCCTTATTCTTCCGCCGCCTCCACGAGGGACTCAGAGAGACGAGCGTGTTGGGGCTGAGTACGAGGAGATCACCGTCCTCGTAATCAAAGTAACATCGGTGGATGCTGACTGTGTTGCTGAATTGGTGTCCCTTGATTCAAAGGTATTCACGAGGTTCTCGAGGCATAGCAGGATGGAGGCATGTTCGCAGCCGCGGTTCTGCGTATCCTCTTATTGGAGAAGTGTCTGGAAGTAAGGAGTAAACTTCCACCCCAACAACGCTCGTTCAGACAGAGTCACACTTGCTTTGTGCCCTTTACCCCGATTTTCTTCTAGCTGCAATGCACGTGCGTTGCTGACTGCCGGCTTTCCTCTGTCACCGCGATCCATGTCAGGGCTTCGCGTTGAACAACTGGAGTTCATAGAATCTCTCCCGCTGCCAGAGATCTAATTTCTCCTTAGTTAATCAAACCGAGTACGAAACTTGAAAGTGCGATTGAATTCGTGTTGGCCACAGTTGCTGTGAAGTGGTCCACGATTTTCAAAAAGCGCGTCAGCTCCGAATTTCACCAGAATTTCAACCTTTCATTTCGAGTCGTGGGAACGCATTGCGCGCTTCAGTTTTGAATCCTATCGCAAAGTGCCTTTAAATGGAAGACGGGATTGGTCCCATTGCATCTCAAAACCAAAAACCAGAATAATGAACGCAAGCATGGACTTTTCGGAGAAGTTGCCAGACGGCTCTTGGAACTATGCCGTCACTGGCTTTGTCACTAAGCCGAATCAGTGGCTTGCGATCGGCAGCGGCGCCGTCTTCGCAGTCCTACTTCTTGCGCATATTGTCCTTGCCATCCGTCACAGAACTTCATACATGATTGGCCTCATCATTGGATGCTTGATGGAAGTCCTGGGTTTCGCCGCGCGATACCTTTCCATCCATGATCCCTTCAATATCCCCAAATTTGCCACGCAACTGATTTTGATCCTCCTCGCGCCCATATTTATCAGCGGCACGCAGTACGTGCTACTCGAGAAAGTTATGCACTTCACCTACCCCGCAGCGAGCCCCATCAAACACACTCTCGTTGGCAAGCTGTTTGTCTTCTCAGATGTGGTGACCTTTGCCGTGCAAATATATGGAGCGGGACTCCTGAGCGACGCTGCCAAAGTGGAGCAAGGCAAACCAGTCATGCTTTGGGGTCTTGGTATCCAGCTCGTCTCCTTCGCCGCGTTCATTTGGTTGGCCATTTTGTTCTACATTCGCGCCAACCGCGAGGAGGCCCGCGCTGGATCTTTCACGCGGTCCTTGGTGAATCCCAAATGGAGACGTGTATTTGTTGCCCTGCTGTGGTCTGCTCTTGCCGTCCTCGTTCGTAGCATTTTCAGACTTGCAGAGTTTGCGGAGGGTGCGGATGGCCCGATTCTCAAGAACGAATATTACATGTATGGATTTGACTGCGCTATGATGTTGATTGCATCCGCAGCGTTTGCAGTAGCTCATCCCGGGCCTGCGTTGGTGCAAGAGGCCGGGTTGCTTGGGAACGATGGGAAGTCTGTGGCGAATGCTGAGTACGTACCAATGCATTGAGTTGATTATTCTTGTCCGTCGTTCTATTTTCCTTTGGAATAAATCATTTTACAAATGAGAAAAACGAGAGAGATCGCATTGCAATCGTCGGAGAAGAGATGGAGAGATCTGGATCGGCGACGCCCAGTCAATCACTCAAGTGCCCATCATTTGACGTTCGGTTTCGGGTTTCATTTTCAGTTTAGTCTCATTAAGAAACAAACGGACTCAGGAATCGGAGTGGCTTAGTGTTATCAAACTCTTAATTCAAGCATTAACGGTAGGTTATCCTGAGGGTTTTCATGATTTTTTATTAAAACAAACTAGTATAACGCTCTACTTCGGTATTGAGCCATAGTGTCCTGCACTGCTAAATAGTAGTCAACGGAAGATACAACGCTTCCTCGATAAGGTGACGTCGAACACATAAACACGGCGACACCACAGACCCACAATAAATACAATACTGCCTTGAACAGCAGTTTACTTTACAGGTAGTACTCGCAGGCCTGCCCACGATCTGAACAAGTAGAGCAGCTTGGTTTTAGCTTGTCACACTTGATTTTTCTCTGGTGACACGATTTGCACGACACGGCCCGCACTGCAGGCCGCTGTCGGCCTGTGCTTGTAGTCGGCTGAGAAGTAAGGGGGCTTGATCTTGTCGTGGACGACGGGGAGCCAGTCCCGGCACCCAGGTAAGACGACGATGAGCCGGCGTCCTCGTCAATGATGTTTGTGATGGCCATGGGGTTCCAGCTCTTGGGAAATTGGTTCAGTTTGTGGTTTTGGGGCTGACCGCCTTGAGGTGGTGGGGGAATTCCGGCGGAGACCAGCCCGCCGGAAACGCTTCGTCGGGAATCGGGTTTGTCACGCACGTACACGCAGTCGATACCGCGCTCGAGGCAGCGTTCGCACGGATTTCCGAGATTGCACTTTCGCCGCCATTCCCTGCATCCGGCGCAGGGAGTAGGACGGCCGTAGGGCTTTGGCCTTCGTTGTTCAAGATGTTGCGATGCCGGGGAAGAGGTGTCCGACGAGGACTCGGAGTTACGGCGTTGAAACGGCTTCTGAGTCGGAAGTAACAGTGATGGATTCTGCCACAGCTGCGGTGGTGGAAGAGGCTGAGTGCCGGGTATCTGTAGTTCAGGGTGAGGTGGGTTGCCGAAAGACGGTCCGGCCGGACTTTCAGCGATCCGAGGGTCCACTAAATGAGAATGTGTTGGAATGGGGCCCTGTCCCAAATGCAAATGTGGCTGAGACATGAATGCAAGGTACGAGGCTTGGTGAGGGGAAGAAGGGAAGACGTTGACCGGCAACGTTGGATGGAACCCCTTAAAATTTGAATTTTTGTGTTTCACAAGCTTTTATTGAAATGGTAGTTTCATACATTTCTGAGTCAACCAGTTGAGTGCTGAGCTTTCATTCAAATTGCGCGGCACACGAGTCCAAGTGGTTGGTCACCCCGAAGCGAGGCATTTCTGGTGAAGGGCAATCTCCGCCCTTTTTTTTTCATTTTTAGTCATTCCGCTCGGGGGGGTGCGAGGCTGGCAAGAGTGCTTCAATAATCTCCATCGCTCATGAATCACCGCCTGACCTAATTTAGGGAAAGATAGGAGAAGAAGCACTTCTTCATAGCCCATGAAATGACTCTGCTTCATTTATACACCTTCGTCCAATCTCAGCACATTAAGACAATTTATCTGGAAAATAAATAGAAAATTAACATCCTTGGCGTTCATAAGCCACCTAATATTGACAGGACATTCCTCTCGTTAGGCAGTCACCACATGATGGCTTTTGTTTATCACACTTAGTCTTTCGCTTGTGGCAGCTCTGACAGGCACGTTCGCGTGTGTTCCTCGCAGTTGATGCCTGCTGCGATGGGCCCGCCTCCGACTTGCTGGCCTCCGACTCAACACTCTCATGATCGTCGTCATCAACAATGGAGGAGATGGACATGGGGTTCACGACAGTCGCGGGCTTCTGCTGCAACGTGCGTTTCTTGCGATCGTATCTATACAGAATGTACACACAAGCCTGGCCGCGCTCCTGGCATCGGTTGCAGGTTGGCTTGCTGAGGTCGCATTTGCGGCGCCATTCTCTGCAACTCTCACAGGGCACGGGTCTGCGGTATACTTTACCCGATGGTGTTGATATGTGCGTTGGCAAGGGACCGTTGGCATGTGGAGCTAATGGGGAGGGCGACGAGCGTTGGGAAGAAGGCGCCGACAGAGATTGAATTGGTTGGAAGGGACGACTTGGATGCTGAGTGGCCGGAGGATAGCTCCCATATTGCGGGTAAGTAGGGTAGGCTTGTTGTTCCGGCAGATGAGGGCTTGCGCGCTGAATGTCGTGTTCGGCACCCGTTGCCGATAGGTGGGTGATCCCGGCGCTCAGGGGATTCAGCCCTACAAAGTACGGTCCAGATGGGCCTGGGACACTTGCATCGTATACATAGGCATCTGTGGTTGTGGAGGGGATGGTGGGCGGTAGCCGAGCATGTTTGTCGTTCGGCTGCATCCAAGGAGTGCTTGAGATCTTTCGCAGGGCTTTTTCCGCGCATGTCGGCGTCAGGCTCTCGGTCGGGAATTGATCTCGTCATCAGCTTCGGAATGAATTTATTTTTTTCTTCAACCTGCATTTCAAAGCCGGATGGGTTGCACAAGATGAGGATCTCGCACGGCACGACTGCCTCACATTTTCAAAAGGAAATGGGCTCACAGCGTTCTCAATACGAGGCTTCCTGTTCTCCAAGCACGCTCGCTGTCGGCAGTTAAGCCCGCTGCCGGGAATGCCGCCCGACCTATCCATGAAATTTTCGCGGTCGCCGGCAAACTCGTCGTTTGCCAGGTTAATGAATCAGTAAGAATTTTCTTCATTATGCAAAGCCATCCCTTGAAAAATCCGAAGTGTTTTGGTTCATTGGATGCCATTCATTTATGTTCCGAAAACTTTCCGATCGGTTCCTTTACTCAAAGATACCGACGTGCGTTCATTTTTCATCCATTTACTTTGAGGCATGACTGGAGGTGCAGCGTTGGATGAATCCCAAATGTGGTGGCGAGGGTTGTGTCAAAGAGGCCGACGAGCGTCAGTTGGCGGTAATTTTAAGTTTTTTGGAGAAGAAAGGCGAATTAAAGGCGAATTAACTACCATGTTTCGTTATGCATTCAAACGTTTCTTGTCAGTGATCCACAGCGCCATGCGTGCATTTTCTTTCTCGTAAATGATCCACAGCGCCATGGGTGCATTTTAAATCACGCGATTAGGTCGACGGACTGTCCTGCACTGAGGTGGAGGCCATGTCACGGATGGCGTAATAAAACACAAATTTCTGAATATGATTCGCGTACATAAATTTATGAGAGATACAATCTATAAAATTACTTATATATGATTGGTCCATTTTGTTCGGTAAAAACCGTGTCACTTGTGCGCACCTACCGTGAGATGCTGTCCACCTCTTTCCGGCGCACCTTCTCAACCAAGCTAGGCACCACTGTTCAGCACGGGGACATCGACTTCCAACAGTCGCTTAGGGCCTCCGGAACGACGCCTGTCGTCGTGGACTTTATGCAGAGTGCGTCCATTCTCTGTGATCAAGCAACGGTATGAAAACATGTTTGGGCTCATGACGCCGTTCTGGTTGGTGCGGTCCTGCCGCATGCTCGCGCCCGTCCGCAAGAACACGATCGACATCCGTTCCCCCCAAACCTTCCTCAAGTGGACGAGGCGATTCTAACGGCGCACAACTTAGATAGAGACTTCCGACGGTGGGTACCATCAAGAAGGAGTGGAAGGTTGTGGACATGTTTGTTAGGAGGTGGGGATGTTAAGGATGCGAAGTTTGTGCGCGCGTTCATTGACAAGCATTATTTTTTTTTGTAATAAAAGGGATGAGGTTCCGATGGAGAGGATGTGAAGATGCGTGTGTGGTTGGGATCATGACAAAACGAAGAGTGAAACATATGGCGTCCAGAGCGAAGCTTAATCTGAAGGAGGTATCTTGATGGGCACTACCGTATGTTCCTTCAGTATCCTAATTGAAGCTTAGTTCATGACGCGGATGCAGGTTCTTGGGCTCTACAGGTCTGCCTGTCACTCTCCCGTGCCCCGTCGGCCCACTCGCTCACCCTCACGCCATGCAGGGACATCCACCGATCCCTCAAACACATTCAATCTCCGTCCGAACGAGCCTTCATCCGTGACTGGACTCGTTTCGACTTTAAAAAGTCAGCAACCGTTACGGACCCTGTACGAATCCTTCTCTCATCGGCCATGTTCCATCGCTAACGCGAGTTTGCACAAGTAGGAAATGATTCAGTTTCTCCTTTCAAAGGGAAAAGCAGAGTATCACCACCTTCAATCCAATCTACAACTGAGCGCACGCGCACCTGCGGACGCAACGACGGTGCGGCCAAAGAAGATTGCGGGGACTTCTGTCAAGATTTAAGAACTGGAATACATGGCATAATTGCTTCTCATTGTGCGACTAGCTCCGTTGTTTCCACCTCGAGTGTTTGCGTCGCGGACCTTCTTTACAGACCCTTGACGAAATGAAACATCAATGCGGGATTGAGAGGATGTGGAATTCGCGTACATGTAGAGTATAGAAAATCGTTGTTGCCCCCGTCGCAGCAGTGGAATCGCGGATATAGCTGCTATCGTCCTATAACCCCGACTTGTGCGCTAGTTTGATAGCAACTCACGCGTGTATCGCCTCATTTTGGGGCACGAGTCTTCTTCAAATCTGAGTCGAGGACTTAATCACAACGCGAAGGTGATACAGCCCACTTAACGCCATCTATTCGCGTTCCCATTAGAGTGGTCCAGGTAGGTGACCCCTTAAATTATTGCATTTGGATGGAACGGGTCCTGTAAAACAAGCTTTACGAGGAGCGACTCACCACACGTTTCTTTATGCATAATGCATACAAAATTATTTGAAAAACCGCTTTGGTCACTTTCGAGGATGTGTCCGAGGATGTGGTTCTGGATGGGTTCCATGAAGAGAGAGTTGCGACTTTCATGCTCTGCAATTCCTGCAATATTTGAGTTTGCGTTCATTCTCTCGAAATGGACTTTTTTTTCCCTCCGACAGCATCCCTTCAAAGCGTGGAACTATTGACAAGGGAGGGAGGGCAAGTCCACCAGAGATCTGCTTATTAAAAATAAAGCATGTCGACATTGCACAATATTTCAATCGCTCTACAACGCTGTCAAAGATGTGACGACGAAGATGCGACATGTATGCCACTGGAAAGCCGTATGCTCGCATTGCGGCGAATCATACCATCACTTCCCAGTTTATTTTGCAGAGGCAAGGATCGAGGTTGGTATAGTTTTCGTCGCATTTTCAGACTTATTTGGAGCGAAAATTAAGTTTTTCGAAATACGAAAAAGGTATGAAGGCAGTTTTATACCATACAATGTATCAGGATGGATGTCATAACTTAATTACAAATGCAGCCCTTTCAAATTCCTCATCTAGTGCACTTCAGCCACTTGTGATTTCCCAAACATTCGAGTCTTTTCCAACTGTGTTAGAATCCTAGGCACCCACTGGCAAGAAGGAAGCAGGGTCAATCAAGTCTTTTGCTTGGCATTCCCAAACCACAGTTTGGACAATATCTGGCGCAATTCTCACGATAGCGTCGGAACCTGATGTTAGCAAGAGTGTGCGTGAGATACCATGATAATTGGCGGAAAAGCTTCCGGTGAAGTCCCGGAAACCGAGGACGGAATGCAAATTTTCACATGATGGAATCGAGAGCCTCAGAGGAGGCGCAACCAGTGATACCAAAGGAGCGACACGAGCTCGAGGCGGCGCAGGCGATCCTGTCTCTGTTTGACAGCCGACGCCTTTCGTCGAGTTCGTCGTCAACCGAGGTAAAAGAGGCTGTGTTGGCTCCCCCCTCGTATCAGCCGGGGAACCAACCGAAGGTCAGAGTGCGGCCGTGCGAGGGCTGCAAGCGACGCAGGAAGAAGTGCGATGCCGTGCGGCCCGTCTGCTCAACCTGTCTGCTCTTCAACGCCCCCTGCGTCTACTCTCAGTCCGCTAACTGGTGGTACGAGAAGGCTCAGACCAGTTGAGTATTATCATTTCCGGACACT
>MU614653.1:0-55280 GCA_025201725.1 Chytriomyces sp. MP71
GCTTGGGCTCGCTGGGGTCGTGTTTGTCATGTATCGGAAGGGCTTGCTTCGGGAGCGCTTGCTGCGCGTTCGGAACCGGGGAAGCATAAAAGAACCTGTCGGGAACCATATTGTGATGACAGGGGCGAGTGGTGGGGCGAATGGATATGCGCGGTTGAATGAGACGAGCGCGTACACGAGTACCACGAGTGCGAGTGCGTTGCAAAATGTGATGGGGAATGCGGGCACAGCCAAAAGTGTGATTGTGGAGTATGTTGCTGCTCAGAATGATGAGCTGACGGTAAGTTTTTTCATCCTGTTCTGTTCTGATGATGACTTCACCCTGACAATCTCCTCGCACAGCTAAGGATTGGGGATGTGGTAACTATTGAAGAGTCCTTTGATGATGGCTGGTGCAAGATGACTGTAGTCAAGACCGGTGTCTCTGGTATGGCGCCTGCTGCCTGCGTAGGATTGTAATTTGATTCTGTCGATCCTTACCTTGTACTGTACTTTTTTCTCCATCAATTTAAGTAAACCAGTGACTTATTCTTTCCCATGGAGTCATGTAGTGGTGAATAGTAACCCAGCCAGTAGCAAATCAAATAAGCTTTAAATTCGGACCCTATCCGATCCACCCCACCGAAATCTTCTATGCCTCTCGGCTCACGTTTGGCCTTGTTCAAATTGAAGCCAGTGATGCCAGACCACGTGCTCATGATCCTACGAAGAGTGGTTCCTCGCTTTGCCGACCTCACCGTATTGGAAGTCAATGATATGATGAAAGCAAGCGCAGTGGCCGCATCGTGGAGCGAGAGAGGGCTTGATCATCACGATTCAGGCCGTCGCGTTGTCATTTCGAAGACTCAGAGGCATATGATGGGTGACCTGAACACCTGTGCGACTTGCAAACCAGGACGGACTTGCCGTGGACCAAACCGTGCTTCATGTGCGCATTCGCATTATGCCGCGACACAAGGGTGACTGGGCGGACAATAATCATATTTATCCTGACATTAATCGAAAGGAACGCGACATGGACCAGGCGCTGTCGCGAAAGCATGTTGATACTGAGGACGCAAGAAAGATATGGAGTAGGGAGGACATGGAAGTGGAAGCTGCGCAATTTAGGGTATTTTTCAACGAGTTTGCTGCAGCGGAGGATGCACAGACATCTGGTACGGAATGCTCGTGTATTGTTGGAAAGGACAATGATAATGCCTTGTTTGAGGACCCAACTGCCCAGTTGTTTTCTCATGAGTTGAACACGGCCTCCTTGAAAAAAAGGAGTGGCGGACTGTTGACGCCAGCCCCTCACGAAGAATGCAGCCAACATCCGTTATTGCGCTTGCGGCGGCCCTCGCATCGGGCGCGGC
This sequence comes from Chytriomyces sp. MP71, assembly GCA_025201725.1. Classification (NCBI taxonomy): domain Eukaryota; kingdom Fungi; phylum Chytridiomycota; class Chytridiomycetes; order Chytridiales; family Chytriomycetaceae; genus Chytriomyces; species Chytriomyces sp. MP71. Next base: position 1,356 of record MU614653.1, read on the forward strand.
CGCCTCGCGCACGCACTCTCTCAAGGCTGCTTTGTCTCCAAACAGCCCTGAATCAGAATGCGCTCTCGTCGACTTGCCGAGCCCCGTGTGCGGCCGGTGGGTCTTGGGCACCCGCGTGAACCTCACGGCATTGCAAGCGGTTTATGGACTGCAGCTGTACAGTGCAAGTCAGTGGGACCAGGCCCTTCGGTTGCGCACAGAGAAAGAGGGAATGAACTGGTATCAGCCTGGATGGACCTACCTGAAGGATACTTTCGGATGCACGAAAGGTTTCGATCAGCTCGACCATCTCGCAACATACTATTGCTTGCGCGATGTGGACGTTAGCTTGGGCTGCAACACTGGTGGTTAGTTCGGAGTAGGGTTCGATGTGGGTTCGAACACTCAAAGCTTTCTCACCCAAGGTCTGCCAAAGTCTCAGCCTCCATGCGAGAAAACTTGTGATGAATTGGAAGGTTCACTTCAGAAGGTCTTCAGCGATCCCTCCCTCTGTCCGATTGACGTGAACAGGTACCCGGTGGAGTTTAGTGTCTCACAGGATCAGTTCACTATGTGGATGGAAGTGCGGAAAGCTGCAATGAATATTGGTGGATCATGCAAAGCAGCAATTGGGCAGATATGGCCTGGAATCGACCAAACCAACTGTATCAAGGATGTGGGTGTCTCTTCTATGACCAAGGAGGCCTTTTCATTCAAGCAATGGCCTCCGTCCATGCATATCTCGAAACAATCTAAGGTGAAAGGCCAAATGGGTTCGAGCGCGAAATATGGCAACGACCCGCAAAAGATGCCTTCAATCGCCCGAATTGCAAACATAGCCCCCTTCCCGCCTCAGCAGAAGCTTGATCAACAACAAATCCCGGTTCCTCCTATCATGCAGGCTCAGATAGCGGATTCAGCTTCGCGCCTCAGCACGGCTGGCATTGCCGGAATCGTCCTCGGCTCAGTAGTAGGCCTCTCAGTTCTCGCCTTTCTCATCTTCTACGCCGTTCGCCAATCCCGCAGCGCGAGCGACCCAATCTACCAATCCATCCCCAAACGCGCCCCGTTGAGTACGCTCGCTAGCTACAACAACCGCGGCGGCGCGCCGAGCGATTACTATCCCATCACAGAGGATATGGACCTTAAGAAGCGCGGCAGCAGCGCGAGCCTGCCGCGTCCCGGGTCTCGTCAGAGTGTCACGTTGGAGTACACGGCGGCGCAGCCGGATGAGTTGAGTGTGCGCGTTGGGGATGTGCTTGTGTTGCGGGAGTATCGGGAGAAGGGGTGGGGTTTGGGGGTGTTGGAAAGGACGAGGTCTACCGGGCTGTTCCCCTTGGTCTGTGTAGGGATTGTGGAGCCCGATGATTGAGATGCTGTATTCTCGGTACTGCACGATTCCTCTGCTTCTTCGTACATATAAACCATGTTGTCATTTATGCAATGATGGTGAGCAAGGGCGCTTGATTGAATCTATCTTCCTGTCCATTCAGAGCCTGAATGAGGGAATGTGCTGGTGAAAGATGCGACTGTCCACGGGTGACGGAAGAGAAGAATAGGGAAGAGAGGAATAGGCTGAACATTGTCAGCTGTCGCTTGCGTTTGGCGGTTGAACCCAGCGACTGGGTCAAGAAGAAAACGATCTCCAGGGGTTCCACAGTCCGCTCACTCTGACCCCCCCTTTGATCGCGATGCTTCTGACCCTTGCACTCTCCGTGCCCATGGCGGTTTCTGCGGCCAGTGCATCGTCGCGGGTGAGTCCCAAGCGCGGCAGACGGACAGGAATGGCTGACGGTCGTCGTCAAAACAAACAGTGCGTTGCCATCAAGAGCACGAGCGCGTGCGCCCCGTGGACAAATGGCCTCGCGATCGACGCGGCTTCCGTTGCGAGCCAATACGGCCTCGACCCGGACTCGCTGAGCGCGGATCAGTGGGAGCGTGCGCTGGTGAAGACCTCCGCAAGCGATTCGCCCTTCTTCAGCGAAGCCCTCAATTGTCCGGGACTCGGATCCCTGCAGTTTATGCGCTCTTACTTGTGCTTGCGGGACATTTGGGTGCTGTCGGACGATTGCAGCAATCCACGTGAGTTGGAGTATTCCATTAAGTCCACCAGTTAGTTCACTGAGCCCGTCCATCACCAGCACCATCCCCGGCTCTCTGCAGTGACACTTGTGAGGCATTTGGAGATGCAGTGTCCATCGCTCTCGCAGACCTTTCCTTGTGCCCGACAAAATCTGGTGCGCAAGCACATCCAGGATGGGAGAAACTCCGCAGCATGGCTCTTGACGCTGGAACGAAGTGCAAAGCACTGACAAATTCATGGGGAGGCGACATGGAAGACGACTCATGCCGAGAGTCTGTGTCGGAAGACTTCAATACCTGTGGTGCGCGTTGATTGAAAGCGCCTGGGCACCCCATCATCAAACTGACCAATTGTCAAAACCCAGGTTTCGCTGGCAACCTCCCTGCCACCCAAGCCTATTGCAGCAGCTTCTCCAAAATTCAAAAGCCATCCTGCTGCAACACCCTGCCCCCATCCAAGCCAAACTTTAATTTGATGAGCTCCCTCCGATCCTCTGGCAACGAAATGCTCAAACGTCTTAACGCCATCGTTCCTCTCATGGACAAACCCATCCAACAAAAGAATGACCTCAACAACACGCCGGCAAGCGGCAATCAAACGTCGCCGCCCGCTCCTTCCCAAGGCCTTAGTACGGGCGCCATTGCTGGTATTGCAGTGGGATGCATCGCCCTCGTGGGTGCCGTTGCCAGCATTTTTGTCGTCCGCAAGCGCCACGAGATCTTTGACGTGGATCACCCCATCAATAAAGCCCTCGGCAGCCGGGGGCGACCGAGCGTCAAACGCGGCGCCAGTGTCTACAAGCGCGACCGCGGGGAACTGAGCCAGTACCGGCACCACCTGCAGGGCGAGTATGCGCCGTTAAAGGCGACGGCGGCACCGGGTGCGACAGCCTCGCCTGATGTGGATGTGATACCTGCTTCTAGCGGGTTTAGCTTGGGTGGTGGAGACCGCAAGGTAATACTCGAGTACACGGCCAACTTGCCGGACGAGCTGTCGCTCAAAGTGGGAGAGACTGTCACTATTGTAGAGTTGTTTGACGATGGCTGGATTAGAGGCTTACAGCAGCGTACGAATAGAACTGGTCTGTTCCCCTCACAGTGCGTTGGATTGGACCCTCCTCAGACTGTGTAATCGCTTGCGTTGTTGTTTCATATCATCCTCCTTTCTCATCACCCTTTACAATATATCGTTTTTGCTAGTTTTTGTTTGCTCATTTGTTGTAGAAATCAGCTTGTGTTGAGCTTTGCACTAATTGGAATCGACATAGAATTTATGATATGGTTAAATATCATCATGACACTGGAACTACTTCTCCCTGTCAACATTGGCTAAAATTCAATTCATAGTTTATTCCAAAAAATGTGAGAAAGGATTTCATTATGGCCCCTTCCTCATGAGGGACTTCAAAAGTGGTCAAAATATCTACTTACTTTGGCACCTGAATAAGACTATCATGCCCTCTGCAAAAGTTCTTCTGGTTCTTCAAGTAGCATCGGTTGTTTGTGCCGCGACTGAAAAGGTGTTGCTCGCCGGTATGATTTGCCAACCATTTGAATGCGCAGCCGGTCTAGCATGTCCATCCGGAGTCTGTCTACCCCTTGGAAACCGTGGCGTTTTGCCTGACGAGTTTACATATGGAGCAAATGTTTCATCGTACTTCCCATCCCCGTCTGGCCCAAGTGTGGGCGCAACAGCTGCAGCTGTTATTGTTCCCATCGCAATCATCGGTATCGTGGTTTATGGCGTGATCTTGTGGCGACAAAGGGCGAAAATGGTGAAGGCTGCATCTGGCAACGACGACGCTGCCAAGACAAAAGAAAATCAAGTGTCTGCATAACAACCTGCATCCATATTTTATTTCTTTCCCGTTCAGAATAATTAATAATTCCCACCGTTTGAAATGATTTCAAATTGGTGGAAAAAGCCGCTGGCTTAAAACAAGAAACTTCAGGGGCAAAAACAGCTCAACATGTCCGCTCCGCACACCTCTTCCCAATTCTGGGACGAACGCTACGCCGCCACCGACGTGTTAGTTTACGGCGAGGCACCCAATGACCATGTGGTTGCTGCCTGCGAGTACCTGAAGGCCAACAGCAAGGTTATTTCGCTCGGAGAGGGCGAAGGTCGCAACGCAGTCTTCTTGGCCACGCGTGGACACGCTGTTCATTGCGTAGACTTGTCCCCCGTCGGTCTTACGAAGGCGCAAAAGCTTGCGGAGGCCAAGGGCGTCTCGTCGCTGATCTCGACTCAGGTGCCGCGTTGAGCGTTCTCTGCGCTCTGACCCGACTCACACCGCTTCCGTTGCAGGCCGCGGACTTGTCCGATTGTGTCTTCGGCGTTGAGCAATACGACGCCGTGGTTGCGATCTGGTGTCATCTTCCCTCCGCGCTTCGACGCAGCGTCCACGAACGCGCCGTCCACTCCTTGAAACCCGGAGGCATCGTTCTTCTCGAAGCGTACACGCCTGCCAATATCGGGCGCGGGACTGGCGGTCCAGGAGCCGCGGACTTTTGCATGTCGGAGGAAATTCTCAGGGCTGAATTTGGGGACTCTGTTGAGTGGAAACTGATGCGCGAAGTGGAACGGGAGGTTAAGGAAGGATCCTACCACACGGGACTGAGCGCGACTGTGCAAGCCATTGCTGTCAAGAAGTGATTTCTCTCCAATAAACTCTGTTTCTGACAATTCGTTGGCAAACGATTCCCTGCTGAGATGACGAAAGGAAAAACGCAAGCTACCGGGACAGGTATCGGACCCGGAGTTGGTGCAACCAAAGAGCAATCTATTGGTGGCAGCGGGAAAGAGCTGTTTGTCCTCAAATACCTCCGCTTCGCGTGTTGCAACCTGACGCGCACAAAGGAGTTCTATATCAGCCTGGGAATGAGCGTCGAGTGGCAAGTAAAGTCAAACAAGCAATCTGCTGATAAGGACAAGAAGGAGGGTGCCGCTGGGGCACCCGATACACCAGGCGATGCTCTGGGACAAGATGGAAAGGGGTTGACGGCTGTTTCGGAGAATCCTTCTGAGTCTGATGCGACGAAGTCCGCAAAGGATGGCGCTAGCAATCCGGCTGCGGCAGCTGTGGATGATAACGCCAACTCAATTCAATCCAAAACCGACTTGTGCCTATCATTCGTCAATATTCCTTCCACGGAACATGAAGTCCATGCAGAATCGCACCAATTTCAGCTTATTTTCGAAACGGGGCAGGTTTTGGACTCACTGCTTGTCCTTTTTGTTGTTTTTCTTAATTGCTACCATGTCACAGAAAGAAACAGAGGAAGGAGGGCAAGACGAGGCAGCCGCACCAAACAAGCCAAATATATCTCGCAAACTTGCAGCCAAAAAGGCGGAGGAGGCGGAAGAAAAGAAAGACCGCAACCTCGAATATCTGGTCGTCTACGTGCATTTCCTTCCCAGAATCGTGAAACGCCTCGCATCTAAAGGTGTTCCTTTCCCCTCCTCTTCCACTTGATCTCTGACCCTGCAAGAAACTCCAGGATTCCACACTCTCCTCCCTATCACCACCTTCCAAAATGCCCAAATTGCAATTTATATGGACCCCAACGCCATCGAAGTACGCCTTATCGAACTCACAGAGTCCCAACTTGAGGACCCGAAGACGACCACCAAACGGCAATGGTTCGCGCGCGTTGGCTATTACACTCTTCCCAGCGTCACGATGGAGGCCACGGCGCGATATTGGGAGCGCATGTTTAGTTACGTACCGCAGGCGCAGAATGCGGCAGGCAAGAAGGGGGAGGGGCATAAGGGGAAAGGGAGGAAAGGGGCGCAGATGGAACCGGCTGTGGGGGCGGCTTTGGCTGGGATTCGTTTGGTTGATTCGGAGGAGTATGTGGTCGGTGAGTCAAACATTGTTGTTTGATTGATGAGACGTACTGATTTGGTTGGAGCGACCAGGACTAACAAAAACACAGTTCATGTGGCTTGGTAACGAACCACGGAGCTTAGGTGTGAGTATCTGTTTTACTGGCAAAGTTCTGGCAGAGTCGCAAGAAATTCGGCCAGTGGATCGATCTCAATCAAAACTTCTGGCATTGGGGATCGAGGTACCTAATTTGGACGGCTTGATTCGACGCTGGGAATGGGAAAGACCGAACGAGGTTCTCTGGTTTGTACTCTCATGCTACCTGCCCCAACCTGACCTGTTGTATACAGGGAACCTGGTCGAACTCGCATTCCCGGTACATTCCCCTTCACTCCTCTTCTCCTCACCCTCACACCCACAGCCAGGCGTCGGCCAATACGCCCATTTTAAGGACCCCAACAACGACCTCCAAATCGAAATCTTTGCTGCAAAGACGCTCGAACACACGGACGCCCCCAAAGACGCCAAAGCCGCCGCCCTAGCGGCGGACACGGCCGTCGCTACCACTCCTTTGGCCGCAGGTACCTCGCATGCCTCTTTGTCCCACGCCACACCCTCGCGCAGCCGGCGCGCGTCGCAGGCGCTCTTGGAGGCGATCCAGGCTCGGCGTGGCGTACCACGCGGAGATATTGTCGAGGAATGTGGAGACACCTTGCACATTGACTTAATGCATTTGGGCGGATTGCGGCGCACGTTGTCGGTGGCAGCGATTGGGAGGGTGAAAGAGAGCCGGCATGCGAGTTTCGCGCCGAAGCCGCGTAGGGGAGTAGAGGCGGACGAGGGGAAGTTAGAGCTGTTGGATCATGCGACGAGCGAGAGGATTCATCAGATGGAGGAAAGGGTGGAGTCAGATGAGGACGAGAGGATGTCCATTGTCATATCCAAACGGATCAAGCAAACCAAAAGCAAGTCGGCGCACTTTTGACCACCCTATTATTTTATTCATTTAGTACAATAGCTTGTATGATAGTTCTCACAGTTCATCCTCTAATGTTGCTTCCCAAGGACACACCTCCAAACGCTCCCTTCGTTCGACGCCCTCCAAGTCGAGTATTACGTCGTCTTCCGAGCAGAACATATTACTTTTCTCCGAACCGGAAATGTCATCGCCTAACCGTGTCACTTCCCCGTCCAACTTCGTGGAATCCGACCCTGGCCCCTCCCCGGCACAGACGACCATCTCCTCCAACTCGCGGAAGAATGCGTCAATATCCTGCGACAGCGGCCGCCCCGTGAGCAGCGTCTGAATCGGCCCAAACGCCGCCGCCTTCACTGCCTCCTCCCCTCTTTGTGCCACCACCCCTCCGCTACCGATCGACGAGCGGACTGGCAGTTGTGGCGTCGGTTCCATGGCGGGAACCACGAGGGTACCAAAGTTGGTTGCGATAAGTAGGCTGCGCGGGCGGTCTCGTTGGAGCGGTTCTGGAATCGCGGGGCGTGGGTACGTGTTGCATGAGTGCGAAGTGTCGCGGGTGGAGGCTCGAGGGCGGCGCGTGCTGGTTCGACGCGATCGTGTCGGCGTGATTGTCGCTTCGAGAAGCGCGAGGGAGTTGCTTGTACGTGAGTCGAGGGGGGTTACGAGAAGAGATGAAGCGTACTTGCTTATGTGCAAGCAGGAGTCGCTGCGGGAGATGAGGATGGTGTGCGGGGTTGTCGGGGAGAAACTGGAGGCTTCCGAAGTTGAGCCGGGATGGTGGAGGGTGGATGCGCTGCCGTAGAGAAGGGACTGTTCGATTGTGTGAGGGGAAGTAGGAGAAGCAGACGAATAGGGTGCGGCGCGGGAAAGTGTGGGTGTCTTTTCACAATCGTCGTCCTCGTCTGGGCTTGAAGGGAACGACGCGACTCCATCATCGAAACAGATGGCAATTTCCGATCGAGATTCGCTAGAATCTTGTTGCAACGTAGACGTGCTCGTACGTACTTGCTCATCCTCTGGCATCGTCTCGTGTTCGGTTGACGCGTATGTGGTGTGTTTTGCACTTCCAAACCAACCCGGCGTGACACTTTTGGGAGAAGGAAACGGTAGGGTCTGTTTCATGGTATTCCACAAGGTTTGCATTGGATTTGTGCGTGGTATTGAGTTGCGACTTGCTCCGACGCCAGGCTCGTTCTCATTCTTTCGCGGAGGACACGATCTCGTGCGATCATGATCGTGGAGTGACGAGAATATTCGGAAACTTGCGCTGCGTGGATGCATTGGGATGGTTGGTCAGTGAGAAAAAGGTTCCAGAAATAGGATGGACAAGATCAAGGGTACGAGATTGCCCAGTCGCGATGGATCCGGGTAGTCTGACCGGGTTTGGTTGAAACGCAGAGAAACTTGAGAAGCTACGGGTAGAGAGCGAGGCCAACAATGCACGAGCGGAGACTGCGGAGGCAGAGGTACGCGAACTGAAGGCAGCGCTGGCCAAGACGGAGACGGAGACGCAGGGACTCCAGAACAAGATTTCGCTGTTGACGAGCGACTTGGAGCGGGCCGAGAAGCGCGCGTCGGAGGCCTCGGAGCAGTTGAGTTGCGCTGGTTGCGCGAACACCCAATTTAAAGACCACTCCCATCCCGTCCCAGGCTGCGCGCGATCGAGGTGAAGGCAGAGTAAGTGCGACTTATCTCGTCAGGCGAATGCATCAGCTGAATGCATCCTTGACTCATTGTTAGGCACCACGAGCGCAAGGCAAAGATCCTGGAGAACGAGAAGGCGGAGCTGGAAAAGAAGCACGACGAGCTGCACGCCACGCACACGAAGCTCAAGTCAGACTTCGAGACGACGATGGCTGAGATGGAGGCCCTTTAAATCTCTTTGATAGTAAAGTCGAGTATGCAGGAATTAGTGGTAAATTTCATTTGGGTGGCTGAAGAAGCCAGACAACAAGACCAAGACGAGCGAGGAATCCTTAGTGCGGTCGTCGCTTAGACTGCGGGTGGACGTGTCCACGTCCTCGTTTCGAACCCCGCTGGCGTCGCCGTTGGTCTCGGGACCCAGTTCAACACATTCGGCACCAACCGCCACGCCCACACCAACACCGCCGCCGCGCTTTCTCAACAATCTCTCCTTGGGCGCAATGCGCATCAGCAGGTCGACGTCGATGCCCTCGTCAAACCAGTCATCTAAGCAAGGCGCACAGCACAGCGACGCAGCCGATGCACTCAAACTCTTTCTCAACAGAAAAGTCGACTTGGACGCCCGCTTTCTTCGCAATTACGCTCTTGTCTCTCAGTTGGGCGTCGGTGGTTTCGGCTTCGTCTGTGGCGCAGTAAGGCGCTCAGACTTTCAACCTGTCGCCGTTAAATTCATTCTCAAAAACCGCGTCGTATCTGCAGTCCACGGTCTGCCCATGGAGCTCTATCTGCTCAAGAAGGTAGTTATATGGCGGTACGGGCGATAGCATTAACACTTCGGACAGCTCCAACATCCCTCAATCATCAAGTACATTGAACACTTTGAGGACGCGAAATTCTACTACCTGGTCACTGAGCTGCATGGAATGACCTGGGAAATGGAGGACGCTAATGAAAGAAAACGACGATCAATCGCCGAACTTCCGCCGACCCCCACCTCCGACGAAAATTCAGTTCCTCCACTTTTCTCTCCAGCTACAGGTACGGAGCAAATCCAAACCGAAGGCGTATCAAGTTCTCGCGCCGCCATGAGTCCCATTATGGGCGTGAAGCGCAAATCCAGCGTGACTGCAGAGCTAGCACAGTGTTCTAATGTACCGACCGTGTCTGTTAATTCTAGTAAAAATAGTCGTGAAAGCTCCGAAATGAGGAGCCACAAAATTTTATGGACGCTCGCCGAACAGTCGTTGTCCAAACCCATTTCAGACCGCAGGACGCAGTCAAAGTCTCCCCTTCCTAAAAAGAACCCGGGTTGCCTCGTGGAAAAGATGAAGCATTTGGAAAGGAGTTCCACACTTCCTGTTGAGTTTTTGACCAGTTGTACTCGAATCTACTTATCTGTTACTAGACATTTATCTCCCTCGTCATGGTTCCCTCCGTAGACCTGTTTGAATGCATCGAACGCAACATACGCTTAGAAAATGACACTGCAAAACACGTCTTTCGCCAAATCGCAAGCGCTGTCGCCTTCCTCCACGCCAACAACATTGTCCACAGAGACTTAAAGGACGAGGTAGACGAAATACCATCCCTTTTTATCTCGACGAAAGCGCGCAGCACACAGTCCCTCATGAAACACAACTTATTGACACAGAACATTGTCATCGACGCCTCCTTTACGGCCAAACTGATAGACTTTGGCAGCGCCATGATCCTCGACGAAAACTCTGGCCCCATCAGGCGCTTTCACGGCACACTCCATTTCGCCCCGCCCGAGGTCCTCCTCGGCGCGGAGTACATGCCCAAAGCCGCAGATGTATGGGCCTGCGGCGTGCTCCTGTTGAGTTCTACCCTTTTTTTTTCAAATTGGGTTTGCACGCGACTTTCCCCCTCCCCCGCTTCCTCATCACTGACACTGCGTCGTTGGCAGGTACACAATCCTGTGCGGCGAGACACCCTTTGCCACCTTCTTGCAGGTGGTGCGCAAGCACTACAGGCCTCCGCGCTGCAACTGCGACGAAGAGGCGGTCAAGTTGATGGATTGGATGATGGCCAAGGATCCTAAGGCGCGGCCGACGGCGCAGCAGGTTTTGGATCACACTTGGTTGGCGGGATGAAGCAATGGGTCGCTTCTTTCTTTTCTCCGCACTCTCGGGGGGTGCGTGAGTGCATTTCACTAGCTATTTTTGTATTGCGTATCAATCGTTTAAGTGAAACATATTCCATAGCGAGCTTAATTTATTTTCTTCTCAAGATATTGCGGAAAATTGTGCATTGTGGAGCCTGGCAAACCTTGAAAATTTTACATGCCGTCGCGCTTGCCCCACACCTTCTCCGCCTCTCCCAAAATGCCATTGAGATCCTGCAGAGTTGGTATGGGAGTTTAAAAAATTGTTTAAAACATGAGTCTAGTCTCGAACTTTAAACTGACCTGAATCATGGCTTCGCGGTCCCATTCGTTCACATGGCGCAACACAACGTTGCTCAAGGCAACACCTAGAGCTTCCAGGTCAGAAACGGACCATCCATGCGTGCGATCCACCAAATCTCTCGCGAACGCGGTGAGCGCCGCTTCATCTACGACGAGTTCTCGCTGCGGTTCCTCAACGACGATGGCCACCTCGAGGATGTTTTCGTCCTGAGTGTGAATAAAATCCGCTACACGAAGGTGCACAATTACATTCAGTTAGTTACTCGTCTTGTGGATTAGCAGAGAATAAGAAGTTTACCATTGATCGCATTTACGGACACGTCCTCCTCTAAATCAAAAATCTTTTGCAAGGGGTCTTCCTCCACATCCTCGTCATCTGCCTGCACTATCGTTTCACGCGGCTCTTCTACCATCGCATCAACGGGGGCTTCCGCGCCCTCTTTTACCTCATCACGAGTTAAGGAGCCCCGTGTCTCAGTGTCCATCGCGTCACCTTTGTCCGCCTCATCCTTCATCTCAGTAACACCATTCTTGAACGCGGTCTGGCTTTGCACCGATGCGCTACTAGCCCCTATTACTGAGCTCGTACCTTCTACCTCCTCCTCATTGTCCGAATCATCAATCACGCGCCGAACATTCCGCTTGGACGATGCAGAACTCGGCGCAACGCCCTCCTCTTCGCCCACCATCGCCGTCCGTGGCGGAGTCTCCATGTGTCCTTCACTTTCCTTCTGTCCCTCCTTTCGTGACTCCTCTTCATCCTCTTCCCTGTCCTGGACGGTCTCACGTTGACCCCGCCGCCGCCCGGGGATCGTCTCGCGCTCGCGTCCTAGAAGGGACAGCCCCTTCGCGCGCCGCTGCTGGTTCACGAGGCGACACCGCAAAGCGCTCTGCTCGAGCTCCCAGACGAACTGCGGCTCGGAAGTCTTCAGGGTTGTGATGTAGCTCATGAAAGTGTCCATGAGGTCGTATGCCTATTCAGTGGGGGGTTGTTTTAGAAGGACAAAGTGGAAGTGAGTGGATTTCAAGAAAATCAATGATGAAGCAATACCTTGGCGACGATGGCCGAGTCCGGCTGATTGTACTCCTCTGCACTGCGAATGATGCACTCAAAGTCGTCAATAAACTCGTCCAGAACGGAATACCGCCGATTATTGATATTCCACAACAAAGTTTCAAGATCCATCGGATGCGCCACCACTTCATAATAGTCCGGGAAAAGGTCCGGATCTACTGGGCGCAAGAAATCGTTGAACTTTTTATTGCGCTTGATGTCCGTGACAATGAACCGGAGCTCGAGGCGCAGCTGGCGACGCAGTGTTTCGTCATGCTCAAACAGGGCGCGCGTCTCTTCCTCAGTAAGTTCGCGCGGTGGTGGACTTGTCGCCCGTTTAAGAGGTTCTTTGCGTGTGCGTTGTGGACCAGTGGAGTGTGTGCTAGTAGCAGGTTTCCGGACGGAGGAGACAAGTTCTTCAAAAAATTGTTTGCGCGCATCCTGTGATGAAAGTATGGTTGGTGGTCCGAACAACAACAACAAAGGTTGAGACAATGGTGATTCTACTCACTTTATCTGGCTTCTGCGCGACTATGACGCGCTTCCATCCCTCAATCCCGGACGAGCTTCCAAAACGGCCCTGAATCAACCCTTTGAGCTCAGGAGGGAGTGCATCGAACTGCGCCTCGCACGTCGCCAGCACCATAACAGGATTCATTGGATCTCGCTCCGTGAGGGACACAAAAACAAACTTGGCAACGTCCGACAAGGACTCCCACCAAATGTCAATGTCAGGAATATACAAAACAGCGGGACGATGACGCTTCATCTCATGAAACAGTTGAATAATGGCAGCGTCCACCGAGCGGGAAGAGTCGTTGAGCAGCGTGGACAGGTCCAGCGATTGAATGTACACGTTTTGCACCTCCAACCGTTCCAGTGCGGCTGGTCCCAAGATTTTTTGTCCCATTCCTGCCTCCCCGCAAATCAATAGACGTGGCTGAAAGCTGAAAGCGTAAGAGAGGTAATTACTCGGAATGAAAGAGACTGGAGCGGAGCTGGGCAGTCCATCTGCTGCTTCAGCCATGAATCCAGTAACGCTTGCTTCTGCAACTTGTTTCAGAAGTGGATACAGGACGTCAAGAGATTTGATTATGTCCGCATAGGGCGCTTGCACGAGTGGTCTCAAGTGTTGGGGTATCGGGTTGGAGTACACTGTTGATGTTCGTTGAGTGGAAGGGATGATTCCTGGTCGTCCTTGCATATCAGCAATCTATGCCACATCCTCAAGCAAACAAGACTTACTCTTCATGCTCTTTGCAAAATCCTCGGCAGTCACAACAATGTCTTTAGTGTCAATTTCAAGCTTGTGACTGCTTTCGTAAATTTCCGGGAAGGAGCGCTGGACTGCGTTTAATGCTGCTTCTGTGCACAGTGACCGCACATCCGCGCCACAATACCCACGCGTTGACTTTGCCAAATCATCCAGCAGCTTTTCTCCTATGGGAGGAGTCCATTTTGATGTTGTAATTGAAATAATCTTTTTGCGAGCGGGTTCGGAGGGAAGTGGGAAGTAAAGTTCGCGGTCAAAGCGTCCAGGACGACGGAGTGCAGGGTCGATGGCGTCGATGCGATTAGTGGCGCCAATTACGACGACTTGTCCTGACATTTGTGTTAGATCCGAGCAAAGTATCCAGCATATCGCCAACCTCTGCTATCCAGCCCGTCCATCAATGCCAGCAGAGTGGAAACGATAGACGCGTGGATCTGATCCTGCTTACTCGAACGCACAGGTGCCAGTCCATCAATCTCATCAAAAAAGATGATGGAGGGTTGGTAGGTCTTCGCTTCCTCAAACAACAAGCGAAGTTGGCGTTCACTCTCCCCGACCCACTTGGATAGAACGTCCGCTCCCTTTCGCATGAAAAAGGCCACTTTTTGCGTAGAGGTGGAGCAAGAGCTAGCCAGTGCTCGCGCCATGAGAGTCTTTCCGGTTCCTGGTGGCCCGTGAAAGAGAACGCCCCTAGGAGCTGAGATTTGGAATCCGGCAAAGATTTCCGGATACAAGAGCGGCATGACGACCATTTCCTTGAGGGATCGGATGTGGTCTTCAAGCCCTCCAATAGAATCAAAGTTCACGGTGCTTGTTGCGACTGGGTCAGTGTCTGCTAAGTCTGACCAATAGATTTAATTTTTTGTCAGAGAAACAGTTTTCTTCATAAAGAGCGATTACCTTTCCCACCGTTCGTTCTGAACAAACGGGAATTTTTCTCGTACTTCTTACGCTCTTCTTCCGGCAAATCTTTCATGATGGACTGTTCCTGAGCTCTCAAGATCTCCATAATGTTCATAGGTTCAATGTTATTGTCCCTGCGAACGGGTCGTCCGGCTTCGGGACGCCCGCCTTTGCCACGACCTCGCGGGGTGCTTCCAGTAAGATTCATATCGTCGTCGCTCTGCATTATGAAAAAATTAGTTGACACACTTACTTGAAACTAATACAAACCGAATCAAATGCGTTGGTTTCACGTCCATAGCGTCCAGGCTTGTAAGAGAATGGTCGATCTTCACGATTTCTTCCACCTCCCCCATTGCCGGCACCATTATACCGACCGAATGAGCCCCCATTTCTTCCATTCAGCCTGCCAGTGGCCCTTTCAGTCTTCAACACTTCAAGGGGCTGACCAACCCATCCTTGACCTGGGTGCATCTGCCTCGAATAGTCCACCTTTTCACCGCGCGGTCTCAAACGTCTGCGAGGTCGGCCTATGGAATCCATGTCGTCCTCTGTCTCTGCGCCAACCTCCCAGAAGTCGTCTCCCCACAACTCCTTTTGCCGCTTTGCAGCCCGCTTTTCGCGTTCGCTCTTTGCGGCCTCCTTTTTTCGCTCTTGCTCCTCTTTGTCTGCCGCGTCAGTGCTGTTTGCTATAGCTGCCACACGTGAGGGTACGCTGTATCCTCCTTCACCTACTGGCTTCCGGGATCGCGAGGTGCGCCCAATCTCATCCGAATGTGGCTCTCGACGATGTGACAGGACCAATCGTGATGAGCGATGGGATCTGTACCGGTCGCGGCGCGTTCCATCCTCAAAATAGTCGTCGTCCTCTGGACCTTCTGCCTCGTCTTCGTCCAACTCAAAATCGTCGTCTTGAGGGTTGTCTGCAAACTCTTCGTCGTCTTCGTCGTCGTCGGACGTGATTCTTTTGCCGCTTTTTGACTTGCGAGGTGGCTCAACTTCTTCGTCGATGTCGACGTTCTCGTCGCTGGTTTCGTTCGGCAATAGTTCCGGGTTGATGGTGTTTTCTTCGTTACTACTGCGTCTGAATTTGAGGGACAGCTTTGGATATGGTGATTTGGCGGTTTGTTGCGTCTCTGCTGGGTTGGTCCCAATGGGACCAACATCTGATCCGTCAGCGACGCCATTATCCTCCTCTGCCTCCAGTTTTGCTTCCTCATAGTCACTTCCATCTGAAACGCGGCGGTTGTTTCTAGAGGGCCTTGTTGGGCGTTCAACGGGGGCAGACCCTTCGCGATGATCGGTACCATTCTCGTCGTTTGGTTGATGAGACCCACTTCGCGTGCTTCTTCTGGTAGCAACAGATTCAGCTGATGTGGGCCGATTCGAATCGGCAGCTGGGCGCGATCGAGACGAAGTCGGGCGCGATGCGGGCTGAAGAACCAAAACGTCAGATCACGAACCAGCTCAACCTCAAATCACCTTACCAAGTAGATATCAAACTCTTCTTCATCACTGACAAAAGCGTAACTCTTGCGAATCCCACGCGTCTCGGGTCGATGGCCCTCCATGCTTTCGATTTTGGCGTGGTACGCCCTGTCGCTGTCGCGTGACAGACGAGGGGGCGGAGACTCGTCTCTTAAGGAGTCAGTTCCTGATCGAGTTGCCCGCGTGGATCTTCGCGTCTCATAAGCGGGAATAGAAACTGCGGGTTTGTCCCTCCGAGTTCGAAGGGAATACTTTGCCCCAATTCCGGAATCCAGATCGATGGTATCGGAGAGGAAGGACGCGTGACCAGGCGGTGCTTGGTAGCGCGGAGGTGCACTGATGGCGTCAGGAGAAATAGATTGTTGGTCATAGCTGACTTTCCGCCGTTTCGGCATTTGCTGGTCCACGCTGCTATTGTCGACGGATCCTGCATCTTCCGGCGCGTTTCCGTGATCGCTTGGCAGTACAATGGAAAGGTAAGTAGGTTGTTTGGAGCCCACAGCAAGTGCCTAATTTTGACATCAGAAAACGCTTCAACCAAACCGCCCCTCACAACGTAAACACCCGAAAACAATGAAAGCCAAAGCCTAGGGACGAAGCGAAGAAATGTTGGAATCATATGTTGAGGGGTGGGATTGGGCGGATGGACCCCTACCTCGGAGTCTCGCTGTTCCTGCCCATCAACCAAGTGGATATCTGAGCTGTGGTTCATCGGCCCAAGCATCTGGGGTGTCAGAAGCAACGGGTTTGCGCGGCTTGTTTGCGCGGGAAGCTGGGCAAGTTTGGAATGGGGCGCCTCGAACACGGTGGGTGCCAAGCAGCGCGCGAGCGGG
This sequence comes from Chytriomyces sp. MP71, assembly GCA_025201725.1. NCBI lineage: Eukaryota > Fungi > Chytridiomycota > Chytridiomycetes > Chytridiales > Chytriomycetaceae > Chytriomyces > Chytriomyces sp. MP71. The sequence goes on from MU614653.1 coordinate 17,846, forward strand.
GCACCACGGCGAGCTTGAGCAGGGCTGCAGGAACGGCGACGCGGCGCTGACGCGGCGATGGTTCGGACGGACGACGGGGGACGACGGCCGATTTTTCGCTTCTTCTTCTGAACCCGTGCGTCGCGCGGACTCCACCCGCGTCGCCGCCCTGTCGTCCGCGCCCACGCAGCACCGCATCCGCGTCGGCGCAGCGGCAGCCCGGCCACCCGCGCATCGCGCACCGTCTGGCGTGGGACCCTCCGCTCCCAGCGCAAGGAAGAACAAGGCAACCCTTCGCAGGCGCTGGAGGCTGTCTGTTCGGAGCCATCGGCGTTTGTTTTGTTTTGTTGGATCGCGTCGTGCGCCAGATTTGTCGGTAAACCTCACAACAAGCCCTCAACGTGCACGCACAGACGTACACCTGAGAAAAGGATTGGCTGGCTACGAAGCCAGTATGCAGCTTCAAAATGGCGGGTTGACGGTGATCCCGTAACCGGCCAGCATTCAGGGCCCCACCGAAAAATCCCTCATCATAACTCGTTCGAATATTCTAAAATAGTAATTTCACCATTATTAACCTCCGTGAAGAGTTGAAATGAAGCACAACACGTCCCCTTCTTGCAGTTCATACTCTAGTTCACCTTCGAGCTCCCAATCCGCATCGTTAATCAAAACGAGAATGCCAGGCCGTCTGTCGCGTAGCAGCAGGTTGGCGGAGTGATTGTGGAGGGTGAGTCGCGGCTGCGCAAGGGTCACTGCCAAGGATCGAGGCACTCACACGCTGTCGCCCTGCGCAAAGAGCTCCGGCCGTTCCTTCAGATGCGCTGCTTTGGTGTGCGCAATGAGATCGCGCATGGTTCGCACGCCGTCAGGCAGCGCTGTCGTGATGGACCGCTGGTTGTCGAACAGCAACTCCATGCCGCCACTCACGGGTGGACAGAGCGAGGGTGAGGGCGCCGGCAGGACTCGTCCAAGAGGCTCACCTGAACTGCAGCTCCACTCGCATTGCTGCTTCGAAGAAACCAAAATGATGTCTACGAGACCCAGCCGCAAAGCAAGTCATAAAACGGAGCCAACAACTCTGAGAGACCGAGTTATAAGAGGTATCGGCGTTATGGCGTACGGCTGGGCAGACAAGGAGCACGCAATGATTAGGTGCATACGGAGAATTACTATTCGCCGTACCACGTCTCAGGGATTAGTATGCTTGGGAGGAACATCAGAAGGAGTGATCCCCACGGCCAAAGCAGCCCAGTTGTTTTTCAGGTAGAACAGAATGCGTTAAAGATGGGAACAAGGGCACTGGTCTTTCGATTAATAACCAAAATAAGAAAGCCGTCTTCCACTCGTTGAATCTCTGTTCAAGTATGGTTCCGTGTGGTACAGTCCTTTTCTTTGTTTGACTCGCATCATTCCCTTCCGCACGCTTCGCCTCTTTCGTCGGCTCATGGCAACACCGGCGCCCGAACCTTCTTTGAAACAATGGCCGCAAGTGCCGAGACACATTGCAAGGCGGCCTGAAAGCCATGTGGACTTGCATTACGGCGGTGGGAAGCTCATCTTGGCTCCAATGGTCCGATGCGGCACGCTGCCGATGCGGATGCTTGCCCTGGAAGAAGGAGCAGGTACGCATCTTGTTTATGCGTACTCTGCGCTCACAGGACGTGTAAGACATTGTGTACAGCCCGGAAACAATCGATCGAAGACTAGCCCGTTCGAAAAGGGTCGAAAACGGTAAGGAACTCCCTGCAAATCCATTCCATTCTGGTCTCACAGGAAATCAGTGGTCGCAAACTGCATCGATTTCGTGGACATAGACGATGGAAGTGTCAACCTGCGCGTGCATGCGAAGGAAAAGTCGCGCCTCGTTGTGCAGATTGGATCCTCAGACCCTGAAAACGCGGTGAAAGCTGCCCTCGTGGTGTGAGTGTCGTTCCCGGACGACCTATTGCTTGGTGTGGAGCCTGGAAAGCTGACCGAACCTTCCCAAAGCGCCGGTGACTGCTCCGGCATCGACCTGAACTGCGGCTGTCCAAAAAAGTTCTCCATTGTCAGCGCCATGGGCGCCGCCCTCCTCTCTCACCCGGACCGACTCTGCGAAATCCTCACTGCTCTTGTCGAAAGCGTGCCGCTTCCGATCACGGCTAAAATCCGCATGCTCGAGAGCCGCGAGGACACGATCGCGCTCGTACAGCGCATCGAACGAACGGGTGTGAGCGCCATTGGTCTACATTGCCGGCTGCGAAGCGAGCGGCCGACAGATCCGGGTCATTGGGACGTCTTTGAGCCCGTCGCGCAAGCAATCAAGATTCCTCTCATTGCGAATGGAGACCTTTATTCGCGAGAAGACGTGGAGCGGTTGAAAAGGATTGCGCGTGAGTTTTTTCGTGTTCGCGGCCATGACACTCACATAGGTTCACTCGCGTGCCTCAGCCTCCGTTGCGTCCTTCATGATGGCACGCGCCCCCGAATCCAACTTTTCTGTTTTCAATCCGAGGGTGCTGAAGACACCGTCTGAGGCAATTATCGCGTACGCGAAAGCTGCAGTTACCTACGACATGGTCTTCCATAACGCGAAATACGTTCTGATGCAGATGTGGCCTGCTTCTCAAAAGAAAAGGAATAGGAGAAATAAGCGTGGAAAGCCGCAGAACGTTGGCGCATCGGTGGACGCAGATGGGAGCGATGTGGACGAGGACGAACGATCCGATATATTTTTACCTCCAATTGGTAGTTTGGCCAAGTCGAAATCTTATAAGGACTTGAGTGAATTCATTCCCGGATTGCGGGAAATATTGGATCAATGTGAGGCTGAAAGAAAGGAGCGGAGCTTGGCTCTGGACAGGGCGGACTTGTTGATGAAGGACGTGGAAGCGGAATTGGGTCCCGATTGTCCATATTTGCCTAGAGAAGTAGTCATGCACAAGGTGAAGCGGAACAGTCGGGGACAGGTTGTAGGCGAAGGAGACGATAAAACTATTGACGCAGAAACTGATGAAGGAACTGTGGAACGCAAGAAGCACAAAGACGAGACTGAATAAAATGCAAACAATCAAATGTGACAGATGATAAACCATTTCTCAGGAATCAAAATACTAAATCAACGAGATAGGAAGTGGGCTGGAATCATTCCACAATCGGTTTCTTTTCCATGTCAGATGCGGTTGTGTCTGCATACCACGACACGGCAGCCGCAGAATTGCGCTCCATCACTTTTTCTACGTCGCGTCCAATGGCGACTTCAAAATTGAGCTGTTCGTCAACAACAAGGAATAGATTTGCGAGGATCGCGGCGGCCTGGTAAAGTCACTGGTGAACACTACTGCGTTAAAATGGATAACCCACTCACATTGAAGATTGCATAGAACCAAATATTAGTCAACTGATCGCAAACGTTGCTTTCAAACGGATTCAGCTCGGCGCCTTCCTTGTGACCTATCCAGCACACCCACCTGTTCATGGGTTGAGAGCACGATGCAAAAGGGAACAAATAGAACTTACGTAATATCCCAGTACAAAGTAGTAATCACGCACCAAAGTGCAAATGAGATGGAGTTGATTAGTAGAAACCACACCTAAAGATTTTTCAGCATCACGCGACTGGCAAGAGCCGTTCACCACTGAATGACATACCCAAAAGCGCGCTTTTTGCGTGAATCCAATGCGATCGAGCATTCGCTCATGTGCGGCCGACAATTTCGGGGCGATGCAGAGAATGGCGGGATAACCCCACAGGAACACAGAGAGAAGCGAAAATACGGCGACCATCCACAGCGATTGCTGCGAGAACGTGATTCCCTCCTGTTTTTGCAAGTTGACTGCGTGTCGGCAAGGCTCAAGCGTTGTCGGCAAACCTCCGTTTTCTTCTGAACGAGAACAAGGATTGCGATGGCGCCAACAATGCCGGATGAGAGCGAGAGGAAGGCAAAGTGGCATCCCTGAAGAGAGAGGGACGGATAGGGTGTGGGTGGCTGTGGCACACGAGAACGGGGGCTCCAACCATCATGGGGTACTTGTACTTGACGGTCCAGTCCACCAGCTGGCGGTAGTACGACTTCTTGCCGTCGGCCATGGATGCAGAGTCCACGCTCAGCTGCGGTCGCTGTGGGTAGGAGGACAGTGCGATGCTTTCTGGCATTTGTTCAGACAGGTTGAACACGGGTGGTGACCCGTGTGTGTCTCCCCAACAAACGCTCCATCAAAAATGGACGTGGCGACAGGGCAATCTCAGCGAGGGTGCGACTGCCAGTGGCGCACCCTTATTTACTGTGGCTTTTATCGTGGGATCAAGTCAAGGCGCTTTGAAATAGGCTGGACGAAGCGTTCAGGCGGCGCCGTCAACACACCGAATGCTTCCATTATTAATTCTCCATTTTTAATTGACGAGATATTTGAACCTAAGAAGCGCCAAGTGAGGGGCGGGCAGCGGCCTTCGAGAAGACCAGAAATTCCATCGCTCACCAATCATGCGAAGCCCGCCAACCGCAGCCCCAGCACCCGACAACGCCTTTCCCAATGTGTATTCGTCTGGAAATGTGCGACCATCCCTGTGGAAGCGATCGCTGGCGTGGATGGAGACTTACAAGCTTCAGATGATGGGTTGGTGTCCCGCTCCGCGCTGCTAATCCCGCCCACCACTGAACATGGCTCCCCTCTCACCACCCCTTCTTGCAGCATGCCACTTTAGCTTTCTTGCAGTCACATCCGCACTTGTGGCCGCCATGGGTGCACTCGTCGCTATCCAGAACAGGCAGGAGGCGGGCGTCACATATACCATGGCCAGCATTATGGCGACAACCATCTATCTCATCTTTTCAACAGTCGTTTGGATATTTTCCGTCATTCTATGTCTTTCACCGACGGTGAACCATGGGCACGAAAGGTTTTGGGACTCGATAGGCGTGAATCAGAGCATGCGGTTCTGGATTTGGTTCCTTGTGATCAATGTGACGTGCTTCGCAATGTGGGTTGTCATCACGACTCTATTCTGGGATGTCACGTACGTTGCCTGTGATTTCGTTGTAGCGAATACCTTGTCGGTAATTTTGAAATGGTTTCCTCCTTAGGTGGGTCTGTTGGATGGGAAAGGGTCAAGGCGCGGATCTGAATCCTTTTCAGGTTGGTTATTCAGTGTGCCACTGCCTGTCGCGCTACTTATTGTTTCGTCTCCCAGGAAAACCTATGCGACCAGTTGACGAACATCTGGTTTTACGGAATTTTCAACATTTGTGCAGTTGCAGGGAATCTGTGGCTCATAGTGGACGAACAGATTGCCGTGATTAGGAGGGAAAGCTTTGCTGCGGGGGCGGCTTCGATGGGATACACAGATTACTGCAGATGATTATTTCATTCGTACGCAACGCATTGTTAATAGATTAATATTATGACCTGATTTTCTTTTTTTTAACAATTTACGGTTTTGCCTCCTAGGCAAAAAGTCATCTATTTGAGTTCACCACAGTTCAGCCTGCAAATCAATTACACCACTTATGATGTGGATTCTATTCTGAAATTTACAAAAAAAATCGCTTCCCTATACTGACCAAAGTAGAGCCTGCTCATTCTTCCGTCAGGTATTCCATAGATCCTGTCCGCCGCGCCATTGTCCGCATAGCCACATCTTCCACATCCTCTCCTATTTTGAATTGCACTGTCAGCTGCTCGTCCACCACAAGCCACATGTTCATAGCCAGCGCGAGAACGAGGAATATGGCGTAGAACCACAGATTTGCCAGCTGGTCACATAGGTTTTCCTATTGCACACGAGGGAACGAACCACGGTTATCTGACGCAATCAAGAGAAACTCGCCCCCAACACACCTGAAATGGATTCAACTCCGCCCCTTCCCCCTTCCCCATCCAACACACCCAAGTGACATCCCAAAATAGAGTCGTTATCACGCTCCAGCACACGAGGCTCGTTGTATTGATCCCGAGGAACCAGAACCAAAACCGTGCCTTCTGCCGCACTCCAAGCCAGTTCCACCACTTCTTGTTCGCCCGATTCAGAGTTTTGCTAGCACAGAGAAGTGTCGCAATGATCCAGGCGATTGTGCTGAGCCCCGCGTAGATGCCCGTGAACCAGATACTTGGGGCAGTGTAAGTGACGCCGGCTTCTTGCCGCCTTTGGATTGCGACGAGAAAAGCCATGCCGGACACGAGGGCGGAACTGATCGCGATGAATGCGTAGTGGATAGCTGGGTAGGGGTAAACGGTTTCAGATCTCGACACAGCCACAAAGGGGATAGGAAGAACTCACCCATCATGGGGTATTTGTGCTGCTCGCACCATCCCATGAATCGTTGGTAACGAGATGTTGGTTGCTCTGAGGTGGGCTTGGGAGTCGGAGTTGGGTTGGTCCCAGACATGCAAGCCAATTTCGAAGTGGAGATTGTGAACGCTATTTTGTTTTGTCACCCCCTTCAAAATATTTTTTCAAACTTTCCGAACCCTTTCTCACACAACCACATCATATGCTTCCACCATATCCAGCCACAGATCCTCTATCTCTGTGCACAGAGTTTTCTGTACCCGAAGTCTTTCTCGTTCAACACCCACCCCACGTTGCAGAGTGTCAAACATACTCCTGATGACGCATTCGCCAACATGTGCCTCCAACGCGGCCATACGCTTTTCAAGATTGTGAAAGGTGGCTGTGCTGGTCTTTCTGGGACGCAATAGCAGTTCTGGCGGTATGGAAGGCGGCTCCAATTGTGAAAGCGCAATTGCCCTTGATGGGTGCACAGATTCAGCAAATTTGGGACACTTATGATCTTGCTGGGACAAGTTTGGAGCCATCGGAGAAGCAGAAGGTGGGGACGAGAACTGGCAAATGATTGACGCGTGTTCAGATCCAGGAAGGCTTTCAAGACTCTGAGGAAACAAGCCTTGAGGTTCTGGCGTGTAGGACGGCGGCGGGTTGAAAAGAGATGGTGTCCGGTCGTCTGAAATCGGCCTCTGACGACGTAACGAAAAATGTGCTTGATCCGACGAGGACGAAACTGCACTGGATTCAGAGTGCGTGCGCATGCGTGACAAGTTAGCAACGTCGAGGCTCCGCGATACTTGACTCAAGGTCATCCGCTTGGATGGATCCTTCAAAAGAAGTCCGCGGATTGTGCTGCTCAACTGATGCGACCTGTGAAGTCCATGTGGATGGCAGAGAGACATATTCGGCTCTTTGGTGCGAATTTTGCGAAGGAGGGGTTCAAGTGCGTGCGATTCAAAAGGGTACGTTCCAGACGCGAATTCATAAAGAAGACAGCCGAGCGACCATAGATCGGAACTCCATGAATAAGGGCTCCCACTGCAAAGCTCTGGAGACATGTAATTCGGGGTTCCAACGGCGGTGGTGGCCAAAGCGGAACGGGACCCAAGCTGCTTTGCAATGCCAAAGTCGCCGAGTTTGATGGTCTATGCAATGAAGTATAAGCAAGGCAAGGAACAAGGATGTTAGGTACTCTTCACCTTTTTGTCCTTGTCGAGGAAAATATTCTTGCCTGTATTGGTCAATCATTCTCAGCGACAACTTGATATCGACAGTAGACTTAACTCTTAATATCACGATGCAAAACTTTGAGCTTGTGTAGGTGTTTCACTGCACTCACGACTTGCCCAAACAGTTTCCAAATCTCACTTTCGTCCAACCCAGCTGTACCGACAATCGGCTCCTTGTACCGTTCGCGCAGGTAATGGAATAAGTCCCCTCCCTCGCAATACTGTGTAACAATCAAGAGCTGACCCTCAAATCTAAAGCAATCCACCAAACTGAGAATGTATTCATGCGATGGAATGTTCTTGAGTAGCTTGCTTTCGCGAAGTGCAGAATCGCGTTCGTACTTTTGAAGACGAGTCAGGTCAATGATCTGTAGATATTGGTCATTGGTTGGGTGGGACTTCCATTGCACCCGCACCTTTGCGCAGTACTTTCCGGGATTGCGCCCTGGATCGTCAGGATAGACGATTCTGACTTCGCAGCTCCCACCTTTGCCTACCGAGCGGCCCACTCTCCACTTGGTTGTCTTTGTAGTTGGCATATAGGATGGATGCGACCGAAGTGTGGGAAACGACTAGTTTTTTTGGACAATCCGAGTCCGGACACAGGAACCAGTAAGACCCGCCAGTAATGGAAGACAGAGCAACAACCGCGCCCATCGCCGCCGCCACCACAGCCGCCACCGGTAATTCACTTCAGTACTGCAAAAGCCGAACTCTAAAGGGAACAAGGGCAGGACAAAAACGGAGCTTCGACGCCGCAAACGACCTCCACGACCAAAACATCGCATTTACGGCGCGCAAGCGCAGACGCGAGGACATTCCGATTCCGGCATCGGATTCAGAGCATTTCGAGTCGCGCGACAACGGGGCCATCGCGACGCCCGAGGATCCTTTCCGCGACTCCACGCGGCCGGGTATCGCCTTCTTCTCGGTTGATACTGCCAATTTCGCTCGAATTTCAGCAGCTGTGAACGGACACGAGGAAGGTGCGGAGGTTGCTGATGAGGATCAAGATGAAGCCGTGAAGGATGAGCCCAGTTTTGCTGCCGCAGAGGACAGCCTTGAGACCCCTCAAGAACACTCTTTTGAATCTTATGAGAATGAAGATTCGCATGTGAACGAGGACGACGCAGTCTTCATTTCTTTCGGTCAAAAGCCGCTTCCACTTATTTTAGACGCGTCTCCAGAATTGAATGCCCTTGCTGATGAAGTTTGGGATCTGCTCTGCAAAGGTGACTCAGAAATGAAGCGTACTAGGTCAGTGTTCTGGTGGTTTTGCGGCTAGCCCTACTCTTATTTTTGGATTAGATTACATCCAGTTATCATTGGAGAGGACTACTATCCAATCAGCTTCAGAAGCGAATACGATCACGGGCTGATTGCTCAATTGGACAGGCTGGTGGAGGGGTGAGTTTTTTGCTTCCATGCACACTTGCACTCCTTCTCCTTCTTACCACCGGCCATGCCAACAGCAAAGATCCGATTTTCACAGACTTCCAAAAAAATTCAAGTGTTATGCCGCCTGAAACTTACACCACCACCACCTCACCATCAAACAACGTCAACAAAACTACATCACCAGCCCCGCGCAGCTCGCGTGTAACCACTCCTGTTTCATTTTTAGAGGAACATGTCAGAGAGGAGGAAGATTTGAGAGTGATTAATTTGCGACGAAGTGTCTCAGGCGGGTTTCGAGCACCTACACCCGGAGGCCACCACGCAACCAGACGATAATTAATAAAAAGTTCATGTAATGTAATGTGGGTGTTCGATAATGTTTTCTGAAACCACGGCTTCTTGTTCATATCCCCTGACAGACAAAAGTACCGCGTAAAAGCAGAAGCCTAGAAGGTTCAATAACATGTGCGGGATACAATAATCGTGAAGTTGTCTGAGTTGCCATTGTTTTGCTCCATATGTATCAATCGCCTGTCGCCACCAACTTCCCAACCCATAGTCTGACTGTGGAACGTGAAGCTTCTTCGACTTCACTCGCGCCTTCGAGTGTGAGTGCCGGAAACGGTGAGTTTACTCTGGAACAATCACGTTGCCAACCTCGCCGAACCAAAAAGGCAGCACGACGCGCCGACGGAATCGACTGAAGGATTACTATGGATTGCAAGACGCTGAGTCCGGATTGGGGCAGCTTGACTTGGAGGACTTCTCCGCCCCATCGGCGTTGCCGTCAAAAACTTACTCGTCGAGTAATCTAAAGAGTTTGGGACCGAACCCTATGGATATGGGTTCGTTCATTATTCAACTCATTGTGCGGATGATATAGTGGCAATAGAAACTGATGAGTTGAGTTGTTGGGATCCACAGACTCGCCCTTCTTTGTTCCTGAGACGTACATCAGCAAGTGTGTGAACGAGTACTCCCTGTCAGAAATGATTGGACAGGATAATGATTTAGTCGCAGGTGGGATTGTTTTTGGCGCGTTTGCACGACCAACACCGCCGTACAAAAAGAAATCAAGGAGCTCGACGCGGGCATGAAAACGCTCGTGTATGGAAATTACAACAAGTTTATTGCTGCATCTGATACTATTCGTGCGGTTTGTGTTGCCAGGGTTGTATCTCGTCGCTCAATTTACATCCTTAAATGCTTCAGATGCGAGAAAAGGTGGATGACATGGACATTCAAATGCAACTCTTTTCAGCAAAAATGGACTCCATATCTGAGAAAAGTCATGAAGTTCATGCGTTTCTGGGAGAAAAACGAGCAAAGATTCGGCAACTGACAGGGGTGCACTCTCTCCTCAACAAAGTACGCTATCGATGCATACACTTTCATGGATGTACTAACTTTGAAATCAGCTGCATTTCGTCTTTGATCTACCAGCCAAATTGTCTGTCCACCTTCAAAAGAAAGACTACAAAGCGGCTGTTCTGCTCCACGCCGAAACAAGCTCTATCTTATACCACTACAAAAGCCTTAGCTTATTCTCCAAAATTAATTCAGAATGCAGTGCCATTATTGACGTTCTCACCAGACGCGTTCTGAGTGGGCTTAAGAATCCCACGGCAAGTCCTGCCGATATATCAGAGACAGTCTGGATGTTGGGAACTTTGGGAAGAGGCTTCGAGGGTGCTTTTGAGCTTGCAGATGAGTACTTGAACGTGTGAGTAAAACGCTTCCCTTCATCAAGCTTAATTATCCAAATTAGTATGAAAGCGCAAATGACGAGATTGATGGACAAGACTGCCTCAGAAATGAAAAATATGACTGCACCGAATAGGTTGGCTGATTTCCAAGGAAAGTTTTTGCCAGAAGTGGAACTGTGCATGCTCCAAATCAAGCATTGGAATGTCAAAGTGTTGAAACAAGTTAATGATTTTCAGCTAAAATTTCATGAGTTCTTTTTGACTGGGGGCCATGAAGATGGAGAAGGCAGTAGCGGGTTCATTGGAGCTTCAAACTTGACCTTGGACGTGAGGAAGTTCGTTCAGCTGGTTTCTTTCTCACTGATTATGGTTGCAGCAACGCATACGGTTAGAAAAAGAGCTTGAAATTCTTTCAGAAAGCTTTGTCGAACGTTACTTTTCCGAAGCGTCATCACTTATTGCAATTCCTGTGAGACTCTCCCACCTTCTGATTGTGTGATTCTTAAGCTGGATTTCCAGGATGATGTGTGGAGTTACTCTGCATTGCCTTTCATTTCAATTTTCGATATCATCACCAGAGATGTGGCTTCACATCGCGGTTTGACTCTGTTCCTCAACATGGAAGAACGTGTACGCGTGCATGCCGTAGGTCACGTGAAGAGTGTGAGCAATACTGCGTTCGGAGCAGTAAAGAAGGCGTTCATGGGTGAGTTTAATCAAAACATCCTTTCGAATCTTATTCGTTTTGTCACCAGAGGAGTTGTCCAAGATCGAACATCCAAACACGAGCTCCAAAGTTGTCTTAGAAGAAGCGAATTCGGTTCTGCAAGATGGTATCATCAGCCGCGTGTTTCCCTTGCTGGAAAAGTTTGTGGATGAACGTCTTGGCTTTGTTTCGGGCGAAAGAAGTGACGGCGGAAAAGAAGCTGTCTTGGAAATGGTGACGGGATGCTTTGAGTCTTTCTGGACCACCCTCAAGTTGGAGGCACAGGACTTCAGTGGGCAGGCTTACACACCCGATCCTACGTACCCTCCAACTCTACTCCTTCTTCTACTTTCTAGAGCATCGTTGTGTCATTCGGAAACTATTGTTCCGAGTCTGTACTCTACATTTACTACAACAGTGCTGCGGTCTCGCAACACTCCTGTCGACTCAACCGCTGTGAGCCAAGCTGCCGCCGCCGCCGCCGTAGCGAAGCGAAACACGATGCTCATTGTTACCGCGGGGGGAGGTACGATCGCGTCGGCACATTCGAGTGGATCGTATTCAAGGCGAGCCGGGAGCAACGCGCCTTCGGGAGTGGAAAAAGAGATTTCAGCCGAAATTTCGCCTAGAAATTTGGAAGTGCTGAAACACGGAAAGTTCATCGCTCGCGAGTGGAAAAGCGTGGCAAAGGTGATTCCAAGTGGCGACGCGTAAATAAGGCAACTAATGTGCACTTGTAGGGTCTCGCCTTTCGTTTCGTAAGTGTCGCAAGCTCGGGACTTTGTTCCACCGTTCGCAAATATGTGAAGGAGACTTCGTGGATATCGATTGGAGAGCCGATAACGGCCTCAACAGCATGGAAGGACGAAGTGCTAGGAAAGTTGAGCGGCATTGATGAGCAGTTGCGTTTAGTTTACGACGAAGAGTTTCGAGGTATGGCACTTGAATGCTCCTTCATTTTCACAACTAAAAAACCTTTTCCACAGAGGGACTCAAGAAGCATCAACTACCGTCTCTTTCCATCAACAACGGCTCTGCCATGGGAGGAACTCCCCAGAGAATTGCCTCAACAAAGTTTGCGAAGTCAAGCAGCTCCATGTTCGCACCAACGCCCAGTAATGGTCGATTGTCAAAGCGGCCGAGTGTGAGCGCGATTGGAGTAGGCACTGGCGGTGGAAAATTCGACAATATGCTCGGAAACATTGATTTGATGTTCCAAGAAAAGTCTGAGTTCTTTGGAAATGTTGAAATGACACGGGAGGGTATCATATCGGCCATTCTACGCATTGTTGTCAAGGTGTCGTTCATCATTTTCTGGCTCACATTGGGTGTGTTTTGCTGATCGTGCCTTGTATAGTGCTACATTGAAGAGTTACGACTCCAAATTGTGGGACCTAGTGGCTTGCATCATGTTCAAGTCGACAGCGCAGTTCTGCGACGTTTTCTCGCTGACGGTAACTTTGGTAACTTGAGCGATGATGGGCTTTTGAATTCTTTAGCTGACGAAATGGTAACTTCCGGGATGAAGCGATGCGTGGATCCCATCCTGTTGGGATACGAAGAAATTGGCCGTATCTCTTGTGAAATGATTGGATCTGAATAGTTTCTTCGCTCTTTCTTGACTCGTTAATAAATTCGTCATTTATGACAATTCTCTTTGCGTAAGCGAAAAAGAATCTCAACTTGGAACAGACATGTACCGGGCTCCAACCACTGCTCTTCTTCGTCACCTTTCGCCCTCCTTTGAGAAATGCGTGACTGCCGTGGACCTGAACGAAGCCGGTGCAATTGATATGGCCAAAGCCAATGCCCAGCACGACCGGTACGCCGGTGTAGTGAAAGCATGTGTTACCACAGTAATCGAGGTAAGTAGCTGGGCTAGCTGTAGAAGACTGCGGTCCCAGCGCAGCCACGAGAGCACTCCAACTAATGGACGAAGCAGGTTGATGCCGACGCGAACCATCCGGACTGCTGCTTTATTGAAGACACTCTGGTCGTGTGTGGCGATGTGGCGGTTGTCAACTGCCTTGGGCATGAAAGCCGCAGAGGAGAAGTTGGCCCAGTTCGAGCTCAGCTGGAAAAGGTTAACCTTCTTCCTTTCTCTGCCACGCTACAAATCTGATATTACTGTATATAGGTCCCGACGATCAAGCGAGTCGTGAACATGGCTAATGCAGAGGGTTCATACATTGATGGGGGTGACGTGTTGACTATGCCTCATCACCAATTTGTTGGGCTGTCCAAGCGCTCAAACATGAAAGGCGTGGAATTCTTGCGAAAGGTGCGTCATGGATGCATTCACATGTATGATTTTAAGAAGTTGTAAACAGTCCTTCACTGGTATGGTCAATGTGCATGCGATCGACATGCAAAAGCTGACTGGCGAGACTCTTCATTTGAAATGCCTAATCTCTGCACTGGACCAGTCCACGATTGTAGTTGTGGATAACACAAGCGGACGCGCCGTGTTTGAGGAAATACAGAGATTGACGAACGTGGGACTTCTCGCTCAACCTAAAAATCAAAGCTCACGCTAGTATTAAACTCTAGGATGCCTACAAGGCCATTTTCGTTCCGGACCAGGTGGCTGCGAACGTATTGAGCTTTCCATGGGCAGTAAAGCCAACCTGCATCATTCAAGCCAGCTTCCCCAAGAGTGAAGAAATTCTACGGGCAAGTATTCCGACTGGATGGAACATCATAACGTTGGACATGTCTGAACTCATCAAGGCCGATGGAGCATTGACATGCTGTAGCGTCTTGATTTGATAGTGCCGCAAAATTTATGGCTCAATGATGGAAAAGACATTCTTGTTTTGAATGCTTTGATTGCTTTTGCAATCGAATTCACGCTCGATAGCATACCAGCCATCTGGCCCGCGTTTTGGTGCCCCAATCTCGTCCGACGTCAACTACGGTAAGCCTCCGGAACACCAGCTTACCGGCCTCAAGCATGGTGCTCACCCACCGCCAGAAAGGCAGGTCAAACTCAATATCCCTGTGGGAGCTTGCCTGAAAGGACTGGATGCTACGGTTTGCAAAAGCGTCCTGGTTGTCCACCTTGACCTCGTTTACGTCTCAGAGAGGAAGGCAAACGCGTCCTGCCGACGTGATGCAGTCAAACCTTATATTGACATGACAAATGCACAAACCAACTGTATGGCGTCTGGAAGTAGGAGCCTGGAAGGAGACACCATGAGATTACGACTATCTCAGGACGCCCGATCCAACGCTGTCAATGATTGCGGGCCACTGCGTCAGAAAGTCGAACATTAAAAAATTTTCCTGTGGACTTGGGACTGAACAAGGGAATGACAGCAGTCACAGCTTGGGCACCCTACTTAGCTTCTTTGCCAAGTGTGGACAATGTTCTTTTGAGGGGATGTGTTCCCCTTCACCAACTTGCATCACGTTCGCGGGACCAAGACGTCAGCACTATAATCTGATAAGTACATGCTTTCAATAAGCTTCAGAGAACCCGCCCTTCAAATTCATGAGCTCCAAGATAAGCTTCTTTTTCTCCTCATCCAGCGCACCAATCTCCCCATCAATGTGCTCCAGCGAAAACACTTGTGTTCGGCCGTGAAGCCGTTTTCTCATCGAAATTCACATGCGGTTCCCAGGCGAACATATCAGGAATTTGCAGCCCTCGCAACACCACTTCTACTACCGGACCCTCCTCACTCTCGGCAGCTTTCGCCACAGTCGATACAGTCGCGCTCGTTGTGCGGTTCAAGAGCTGACCAGCGATGTCCTTGAATCTAGCCTCGAGTTTCCCGAGATCCTCCAAAGGTGATGTCACGAGCTCGTCCTCGGTTCGTGATCTATCAGAAGCTGTGATGACGATAGATGGGCGGATCCCGCCGCGGTAGTCTCCAGATGCATCCACTTGTCCCTCGGCAACGCGCCGAGGTGAAACCTTCATCCATTTATAATCCAGGGCACCTATTTCCGAAACTTTGTCGAGCAGCAGCGGACTGGCTCCCTGTCTCGTCTTCAACTACCCCCACTTTGTGCGAAACCAACTCCGCGACGTCCTTAACGACCTGCTCAACTTTGACCGGCTGAGGGATTCCCAACACCTCAAACGGATTCGGTAACAACACACGCGGTGGTGGTATAGCAATCGTTGGAACAGGGATTCGCGTCTTTTCTGCCGAATGCGGACTCTCAAGCACACCCACAGCTCCTTGCGGTGTGGCAGGTTTCACCAGCCTCTGCCTCCGCACAGCCTCCTCGACGGCCACCTCTTGAAACCGGCTCATGAGGTTCCCCGCCTGGGCCACCTCACGCGTGGAGGGCCACACAAAGTCCATGATTGCCATTCCGATCGCGCGCGCCTGAGTCTGCTCCAACACGCGGCGCGGAGTGTGCAGGATTTGCGGATGTTCGGGTGCGTGGTGCGTGCTCGCACGGTAGAGATGTGTGGCTGCAACAGCGTCTGTGAGGATACAGGCGGCTGTGGCGTCGTTGGTGACAGGGGAGTGCATGCGCGTGATGCGTTGGGGTGGGGCCTAGCGTTGGGGGATGCTAGTGGAGTATCAGGGACGGGAATTAAGCCGGCGGCTGGCGCTGCGAAGCGCGTTGGGTGGTGCTGGGTTGAGGTTCCGGCCAAGGGAGTTGACGGGCGGAAAACTGAGACTTTTGAATGTTGTTGAATGAGGTTGGTTGGAAGTCAAAGCTCATGACATTGTCAAATGTGGTTGCATTGAAATGGGCCGAGATGGTTGTTAAGTTTGATTGAGCAGAGACATGGATGTTGTTCGAAAACTGTGACGATTCAAGACATCTCTCGCCGGCTCTTTGAGGGCATACATAGCCTATTATGACACAAATTAAATTCTCGTTTCTAATGGGGGATACGCATTTTGAACAGCAGAAGCTGACGAAGCTTTCTTGACTTCGCGAACAGGACCAGCATAAATGGAAGAAAGCTTTTTGTCTACTTCCGCATTCTGAGAAAGTTTGTAAGCGAAATGGTTGCGCGATGACACAAACAAGCCTCCAGCTGAAACAATAGATTTGGAGTAATGCGTCTAAGTCTCTTACCGAATCCGCTGCCAGAATCTCGTTGATGTCGAGCATTCCAAAGTCCTCCCCACTTTGCATTTCGAAATACAAACAAATTTATGGACTAAATTTCAAATAAATTTAACTTCCGCAAAAGGCTCATAATACAGTCGTTATTCAATGAGGAGGTGTAACAACCATTTGTCAATTGCTCTACACATTGCTTATTGTTCGATGATTGGTCAGTGCATGGTTATCCCTGTTTTCTTCGCCAATCCTATTTGCTCTTACTTTGCAATCATCGTAAGTTATTTTTAAGTTCCATCCACAACATTCAAACAACCAAGAAATCACCGAATAGAATTCACTTGGGAAACAATCAGACTTCGTGTGACGAAAAAGGCTTCGAATCATATTGGGGTTCTAGATATCAACAACAAGCTGTACAGAACTTGACTTGTTGCTGAAATGCGCCGGCCAAGTCGCGCGCACCTTGAAGACCTGCATTCAGACACGCTCCGGTAATTTAGGGGCTTGCAAATCTCTTTTGTGCGCCAGGGTGATGCCAGGAAGCGGAGGCTCTTGGAAAAGGGAAAAGATTGTTGCAGAATCTGGGAATTCCAACAGGTCCGTCGACACCAGTCAACCAGAATCGCGCATGCGTTAAATAATCCGTTCTTTGTCAGTCTCTTACCATCCTTGCGGGCTATGGCTGACTTTGACATTTATGGCGACACTGTCGATTATGGCTACGATGTGAGAACATCGACGCGGCTCTTCCTTATCGTAAATATCTCGACCTGCTGCATTCCAACAGGACGATCTGCTCGGGACAGCGCCGCCGCCAGCAGTCCCGGCCCCTTCCCTCGTCCCCTCCTCCGGCGCCGCAAGCCAGAGCCAGTCAAGCCAAGCTCAGACAGCAAACTCAAGCTACGCAAGCGCAAACGCAGAAAGTGTTGCGTCGTTGGTTGATTCTGGTTTGAATAAAGCGTTAGGAAACGCGCAGCATTCCTCGCTTCCTCTCAACAACAACGCCCCGCCTCAAAGTATGCAGCAGCAAAATCAAACAAATATGATGAATGCGTCAAATCCGGCTGCAGCCGCAATGGCTTCTCAGTTCGTAAATATGCGCACGCTGATCCTCGAGGGTTTGACCTGGGTAAGCCGCACTCGCCTTGCGACAGCGAATGGCTCTTTGACCTTCGTATCAGTGGACTACGGACGAAGAACTCTACCAAGCATGTTTGAACGCGGGTGTCACGAAAGATTCCCTCTCGCTAACAAAAGACTTCACCTTCATTGAGACCAAAACAAACGGCAAATCGCGAGGTACGGCGCAGATTGTATTCCAGTCTAATAAGGATGCCCTTACTGCCAAGGCTCATTTTGATAAGATGTATGTGTCATACGCGAAATTTTAACAAGACTTATTGTTTACCACAGCGCGCTGCATGGCGTAAACCCCATGACTCGTATTTCCTTGTACGACGCAACAAAGTCAAGCGGACTTACCGGGCCAGCGGCTGGGACAGAATTTTCGATGCAACCCATGCAAACTGCTGGGTTTGCGCCTCAACCGACGCCCATGCCTATGAATCCTGCAGCAATGAACATGAACATAAACATGAACATGGTGGCAGGCCAAGGGAATTTTGGTAATTCGACAGGTGGTATGGGCGGGGTTGGAATGGGAATGGGTATGACAATGGGGATGCAAATGCCTGGTGGTCTGATGCAGGGAAACAGTATGATGTATGGGAATGGACCAATGACTGTGAACGGAATGGGACGCGGAGGACCTATGGGTATTCCTAACCCCGGCATGATGAATCGACCAATGATGTCTGGAGGACCTGGCCGAGGAGCATTCATGGGACGTGCAGCTCCCATCGTTAGGCCTCCACCCCCAATACCTGGAATGAATCGCAATCTTGGACCAAGTCCAATTAATGCTGAGTCGGATGATGCGCCTCCTGGCGCTTCAGTGAAGCCTGCTGCCAACTTGGCACCTCCTGGCTTATCAGACACAGCGCCACCTGGGGCAGATACTGAAGCAAAACAAGCAGCGCCAGGGGCAAGCACTGCGAGCAGTCAACCTACCGTCGAT
This sequence comes from Chytriomyces sp. MP71, assembly GCA_025201725.1. Taxonomy (NCBI): domain Eukaryota; kingdom Fungi; phylum Chytridiomycota; class Chytridiomycetes; order Chytridiales; family Chytriomycetaceae; genus Chytriomyces; species Chytriomyces sp. MP71. The sequence goes on from MU614653.1 coordinate 36,249, forward strand.
GGACCACCTCGCCCCCGCTCTCCACCACCTCTACCACGTGGGCCTCCCGGTGCATTTCACGGCCGCCCGCCTCCTCACTACCGGGGAGATCGAAGAGACTGGGAGTACGATCGCGGCGGCCCGGGAGGCGGCTGGGATCGCCCTTACCCCCCCCCTCAAGGTTACTCGGAACGCGGACCTCCCCCCTCCGAGCGATATCCAGACCGCGGACCACCACCCCGGGGCCCTTTACCCCCTGAACGCTTCCCGGATCGAGGCGGACCACCGCCGCCTGGAGGGTACCGCGGCGGACACTACGACGATCCTTACTATCAGGACCGCGGATGGGACCCTCGCGGACCGCCGCCGCCGCCTCGAGACTGGGACCCGCGCCGCGACTATGACACGCGTGGACCTCCGGCCCCTTTCCGCGGTCCGCGCGATGAATCGCATTACCACCCGCCGGGCTACGGGCAACGCGCAGGTCCCCCGTCAGGACCGCGTCCTGTGGTAGAAGTTGTTGAGCGGAAAAGGGATAAAGAGGGTCAAGCCTCGAATGAGGAGGTGTCGAGGAGTGGCGATGTGGATAGCAAGAAACGTAGCGGTGGGAAGCATCGGCGTCATCCTGATCGCTCAGATGATTCCAGCGAAGAGTCAGAGGACAGTGGGGATGTGCGCAAGAGGCATCGTGATCGGGAAGAGGCGGACGAGGACGCTGGGGAAGGCGTCGAAAGTGGAGACAGGAAGAAGAAAAAGCATCGCAAGTCATCTGCTTCTTCCTCCAAGAAAAAGAGCTCGTCCTCACGCAGACACCGTCGTCATTCTGAGTCGGATGATAATGCGGAAGACTAAAATCTGTTTTCTTTTCTTAATGATGCCAAATTCGAGATTCCCAATCCTTCTGAATACGATAAATTATAATTTCGCGTTTTTGAGGGGGGATTGAGTCACCAACTCTACCAAATGCCGAAACACAACGTTGCTCCTTTCTCCCTCAGACCCACCTTTGTTTCAGCTCCCGTCCAACCTCCCCCGCCGAAATGGCCTGATCTGTTTCATTTCCACTTGCCAAGATCGCCTTAGATTTGGCAGATTCAACAGATTCAATTACGCCTGTAAATTACTAAATGCAACGGTATTCCTCTTTCCTGACTACTGTCCCTACCTAATACCTCATGGCGTGGCTTGAAATAATCATGGTTCAGGAACGCATATAGATTTACTCTTTTAGCGGCTCGGCTACCTGGCCTCTTCTAATTCTGATCTTTCGCATTATATTTCTCAAAAATTGCTTGATTTTCTTTCATAAAAAGCGTCACAGTACTCTTGGGAAAAGATCAAGTCGTCACTCAGTTCCTCCATCCGTTGTGCTTTTAGAACCGCGTTCGCAAAAACAACATCGGAGCAAAGGATATCTTTCTTTTCACACGCGCATGGATGATGGTTCAGTAACAATTCAGCTTGCTCATCAGCGCCTGTCTTGAAGTTGAAGGACATGAGGAGAAGAGCTTGTGCAGCAGTTGCCCGAGACCACATACGAAATTCCGTTAGCTCCAATGCCTCTTTAGCGACGGACTTGTAAGTTTGCAAATTTCCGTTATGAACATCCATCACTTCCTTGTGCTCCACTCCAGGCTGTCCTGCCTTGTCGTCCAAAATTTGGCAATAATCCATCTGCAATTGGAGCACCAGCACACGGTTCACATCCAATACCATCGCCAGCATATAGTAATTTTCAGCCAAATCATATTTTTGTAGCTGACCGGCGCAGGAGATGGAACGCATATAAAACCGGATCAATTTGTTACTGGATTCCGTCAAGAACGTGGCGACCTCTGCCTGAGGCATCTTTTTCAGCCATGGCTGCTTCTGCGCTACCTCCACCATATCAATGCACGTTTGAAACTCCATCAAAGCTGCGTCATAGTTTCTCGCATTGTATTCGAGCTGCGCGGCCAACTCTGCGAAGGCAAGGTTGTTTGGACCCGACACGATCGTCTTTTCGTAATTGGGTCCATGCGCGTAGATGAGGTAACGATGTAGTTGTCTCCGAGTTTGCGCAACGACCGCGCGACATGCGGTTGGGTTGATGTGGTGGGTGTCAATGAAACACTGCGCAAACTGACGGAAAACAGAAGCCACGATGGGAGGCATGGAGGGCGACTCCAAGAGTAAATGATCCGGCCATACTATGACTTCGAGAGCAAGCGCTTTGGCTGAAGCGATGGATTCGAGCTGTTTCAGCGAAGGCGGTGCATTCTGCGCTGCACGCAGTAAAAGCTCGACTTCCGACACAAACTCTGGACCGGTATCTGCGTCCATCTTGACGGGTTGCAGCCGCTGAAGAAGCGGTGTGGAGGCTCGTGCCGCCTTCAGGATCGCGCACAGGACCTTGTGGCTTTCGCTCCAATCACGCCGCTGATGGTCTGTGCAGCAATAGAACACGGAGTGGCAGGCCGAGCACCGCTTTAAGCTTGTGCTATCACTGTTGTCGCATTGGGCGCAGCCAACTCGGAAACTGGAACTCATCGCCAAGCCGAGGAAGAAAAAGGTTCCGAAAAAAGAAAGGACGGGATACGGTGAGTGCATTGGTAGAGCTCCTCTCAATCACCAAAAGCATGTGCGCGATTCAGACTCCACCTTTCCTGCGTTGACCAAACAGGAGCGGAAGGGAGAGAGCACCCCAAGATACTTATTAAACAGAAGCTTATTTGGGTGGCTTTCTGGGTCGTTGACGCATTGACAATGATGAGACGTCGGGAGTAGAGTCCGGAAATTCTTGTCCGAAATCGAGACCCACAACGGCAACCCTGAAGCCGGCCTAGCAACGCACACGCCCCACCGTCAGAGTCATGTACTTGTCCGTGTTTGCGATACCGCGCGCGGACAATGACGCCCTGTCTTCGTGCGCCGCTGTTGTTGAAGTGCGCGTGTGAGTTGCCAATTGCAGCGAGCCTGAGCGAGCCTGAATACTCCGCGTTTAACTCTATAAAAACCACAAGTGACAGTTCAGTCTCAATGCCGATGCGCTCAAGCACTGCGGAGGAAATCAAGGTGAGTTGGGACGTTCACAATCCTCAGCCTCCAAATTCAACTCCCAAAAATATATCTAAATACGCAGAAGACAATCAATTTCGTGGTGCGTGAAAGTCTCGAATCAGCTTTCGTGGCGCATCCACTCTTTAACCTCTCGTTTGGTTCGTTCGCTGCCTCAAGTTTCTCTTCCCCATATCCTCACAATTAGTTTGCAGATAAAACTGCCTGGCACTTCCGCTCGGAATTCACCTTTTCCACTTCACAAAAACCCTGCGTGAGGTTCAGAATCAAGAGCAAATTTGTCTTCGTTGTTTTGCAAACATTCGACAACGAATTACGTCAGCCATCGCGTCACCCAAGACTCAACTGCGCGCCACAAAATTCCCACCTTCTCTCAGAAATGGAAGATCAAAAGTGTTACGAATCCATGCATTGGTGAGTTTCGCGTGCCTTCCGCACTTCCCCGTCCAGTGCATTTCTGATCGTCCCGTAATCCCCAGGATTCAGAAAAGCGAGCTAAACGCGCAACCGGTACCATTCTCAGCCACTTTGAACAACGAGGATCCACGGAGTATTCTTGAAGTTCCTTCTGACTTTGATGCACTCCGCGACTCCGGCATAGTCGTCGCTTGCACGGCTCCCGACTCCCTTTTACCGATGCAGTCTCGCCATCAAAAAAATACAGATTCTTCAGAGACAGCAGATTCGACTCCTGGGGCCTCGCTACACGCGAACCTGCATGATGAGGAGACTTGCGGCCCACCTCCACATCACGTTCACAGTCATAACAACGCTCCTGAAAGCTCCTCGCACGAGATGAATGATGGTTGCAACCCAGCGGCTTTCTTGACAGGTTCTGATTTCCTGCCGCCTGTCGCGTCACCCTCGTCGCCTGTTAACTACAACAGTCCATCCATCAAGCACAAAAACGCGCTGCAACGAGAAGTGGAAGATTCGTGCATTGTCGAAATGGAGGGATACTCGATGTTAGCGTCCCCGTTGCAAGAGAGTTGTGACAAAACGGCACCTACCACGTCTGGTCCTTTGCATCTACCTGCGTTGAGCCCTGTTGATGACGAAAAAAGTGCAGAACAACCGCCTATGCTTCAACCCTTGTATGACGAAATGCATCTTGTGGCGGAATCTCGCGATACGAAAATAGAGCATGTATTGACTGAGCCTCTTTTGTCGGACGTCGGCGCGGGATGCGGCGTGACGTCCATCGTCACGCATCAATTTGATTGCGACGAAAAATCGGACATGGAGCAGAAGCAAATCAAGGGTTCGTTCACTGCGGAGGTGAAGCTTGCTCCACTTGGATCATTGCAAGTATTCGAAACTTGCCAGGATCAGGTTGAAGCGTTGTTGCGAGGGCCACTTTCGAACGAAGTAGGTGCTCCTGGTTCGTCAATGGCCGACCTTTCGCATTCCTTGGGGTCCATAATTAATCACGGCGAGAATGCCCAAGATATGTCGGAGGTGACCGGACTCGTCGTTGAGGAACCCGCGGAGCCCATGAGATGTGTTCTTGAATCGATGCCGATTCCAATGCCGAGTGAAGAGACGCCTGGGAACTTTGATGTGACGACAACTGTCATTCCTATGAACCCTTCAGAAAGAGATCCAAACTCGGACAGTACTAAGCCTTCAGTTATCTCCTTGCATGAATACGTAACTGAGAGTGTTGATAAGGATTCTTCAGATGTCAGGGGGGTGAATGACGTTGCGAGAAGAGGTATGGATGCTGTTTTGACATTCTTTTAATATTCCACTGACTGGCTGGAATCGAAATCATTACTCATCATCCAGAAATTTCACTTGACGCGGCAATGACTGATTTTCCAAGCGTCGAAAGCGAGGGTGGAATGGATCTTTTGCCCACCCAGCACTTTATCCGCCACTCATTTCCCGAAAACGCTAGTTTTGCCTTCGCCAGTGGTGAGAATCAGAAAAATGGATCACAAATGACTGCTGCTGTATTTTCCGGGTCTGAAACGATAATCAGCATCGATTCTGATGCGTTTGTGGACCTTCGCACGCATGGACAACAAGCTGCTTTGATAACGATTGCTCCTTCATCGTCGTTCTTCCTGGACACATTACCGGACCCAGAACAAACTTACTTTAGCTCCTATGCAATCAAAGAAGTTGCTAGTACCGCCATAGAGGTTACAAGCACGCAGGACCGCGACTTTTCCGTCTCTCCACTGATTTCTGGGTGCCCGGATGACAAAATTGACTCTATATCCTTGGCACAGCGAAATGGCGTGGCGGATCAATCGTTAAAGCGACATTTGGAATACGATGCCGAATTTGAGAGTTTACCAAACGTCCAAGTGGAGCGCTTGGATATGGTACAGAAGCGATTCAGAATGAATGATGGAACAAGGAGTAAAAATATTGTCGAATGTGATTTGGAAGTCGCGGAGGTCGTTGAATGTAGTCCCACTGACGACGTCGACGATTCCCAAATGGATGCCGGACGCGTATTCAGCCTTACCGAGTGCGACATATTGCAGAATGAGTTGAGTCTCAATGCTCTCGGATCTGCTGCGAATATCTCAACCATGAAGGTCGCTCTTGCACCCGCGAATCACGAAGCAGTTGAAATTGAATCAAAGGAGCCTTTTTTCCATATTAACGATGCAAGCACTGATTGTCTGGATGATCCGAAAGATACCAACCTTGAGCAGGTTGTTGACTTCAGTCTTGGTTGCACCCCCTCTCCAACTCGTTCGACCGTGCAGGTGGACATCCATTCTAAAATGTCGGATGCGAATCTGCATTCTTCTCAGGTCGTGTCCTCGAGTTCCATAGACGCGGCCCCGCGAACCAATCCACATTCGCGTTCTCTGGCAATGGAAGTGGACGTCAGCGACAACCCCTTCTACGTTCCAGTTGGCCATGCTGATATATTTGGAGAAGAAGAAGAATGCAATGAGGTACATCCATCTCCTATTTCAAGTTTGGAAATACAAGGCGGCTGACCGCTATCATAATATCCAGCTCATCTCACCTTCCCCATTATCTCCGGATCCACGTGATCGTCGAGTTGTGATCCCCATTTCTCCGGAAGGAACGTTTGATCAAGATGCTTTCAGCTTCTTAAGTCCTGTTAAGTTAGCAGCTGTGCATCTCAAGTTGGCAGAAGCTGTCCGTTCCAAAAAAATCCCCCACAACATAACCATTGCTGGTATTAAAAAGCAAACGGATGTCAAAAAGGAACAATCAGCTGCATTGTCAGTCAAGAAAGAAAACCATTCAACAAGTGAGAAGTGAGTTTGCTGTTTTTTACGCTTAGTTGGGAGGCACACTGATCATTGAAAGATATTCAGGAGTATCATGGGGCTTCTCCTTTCTCCAATAAAAGGTGTGTGGCAAGGATTGGGATGGATTGAATGAATGGATTGGGACGGAGTGAATGAATTACACTATTTTGACCTTATTACAAGCTCGTATTCCTCAAAAAATTTGTAAAAATGAAGTTATTGATTTCTAAGTATCTGCCATATGTTCTCCACTAACTCCTTGTGAAAGATTTCAGCTTCCTGAACTGACCCAAAGTCAATCCATACTTGAACATTCTGCCTTGAGACTTTTCTTGTTATCATAACTTGTGATTGAATCAAGTTGACGTCATCACATGAATGAATCTGGACCGAAAAAACAGCTTTTGGATCTTCAAAAATCAAGCTAAGCTTGCTTCTACCTTTCAGACCAAACAATCTTGCCCTTCCAAAATACCATTTGGATCTCACTGAATTTTTACCAAAATAAATACAGTATATACACGACATTGATTCCTGACAAGTAGATTGTAGATTAGGAATGGCTCTGTTCAGGTTATTCAAAACTCACATTTCCTAGGGCCTTTGACCATGCTGCTGTTTTGAGTGAATGATATGAAGTGGTTGTCTTGGTTTGATTTGATTTGCCTTCTTTGCTTGCTAAGTATTGCTTTGGCCATAGAACTTTTGCAACAAAGGCCTCTTGGAGATGAATAAGGACATCCAAGCATAATAAAGCTGTTGTTATGAACCACACAATGACACACAGTACAAAGTCAGAGAAATAGTTGGGATATTGTGAGATTCCTTGATAAAGTAAAAGTCCAGCCATCAACAGTATTGAGGAAAATGCCAAAGCAGTGGTATCATTGTGTGTTTCCAAGTGAACACGCACTGAAAAAAGTGTAGCAACCACCAAAGTGAGCCAGACTATAAAATTGAAGGTGTACAAAAGAACCATCATTGTCAGGCTTTCCTGCTTCTCCCCCATGCATATCATAAAGGTGAATGTTTCTGTTGAAGTAATTTTTGCATTGAGGGTAGTCTTCCTCTGCCAAAATGCAAGTAACAAGGCTTGAACAGCCAGAAAAATTAAAGATAACACTCGAGGTCCCCAAACTATCTTTCCAATTGATAGTGAAGTGAGTTTTTGGTTGGATCCAAAGAGGATATTTTTAGTCAAAGTTTTTGAGATCAATACAGCCATAATGACCATGGAGCCCATGAGCAGCATACTGATTCTGGCTCTGCATACAAAATCAGAAGGCTGTTGCAAATACAAAAGCATTGATCCATATAATATGCAGCATCCCATGCATATAACAATAATGTCTATGGGGGATTTTGATTTGATTAGCTTGTGATTCCTCCCAATCAGCAGAATGAGAGATGCAAAACTAGATATTAAGATTCCAAAAGATGAGAATCCTAGAAGAAGCCCTCCCTCTATTGAGTTGAGGGAATAATCATGCAGTGGCAAGGCAAGTGGTTTGTCTGGTGGAGGAACAGAGCCACCATCATAAAATATTGAACTTGATGCATTGTAGAAGCTCATGTTTGAAACATCATCATTGGATTGTGCAAATGAAGATATGTTGAAGTGGTCTCCAGAATATGTGTAATACCGAGCCGGCCTGAATTCAATTTAAGATCTAGATTTGAGATGTTCTAAATTCCACTCACAAAATCAAGTCTCCATGGTTATCCAAGAGCATTTTAGTCCAAGTTGCCCCACTGTAATCTTTAAATTCATTGAGGGTTCAGGAGCTGCCATCCATTATCTACACTCACTAAGATCTTGAAACTGGGTGAATTTCATGTGATTTTGCAATTTCCTCTTTGCTAGCATATCGGAAGTCCAGGTTCCATTTTTTTCCAAAACCTGTGGGGTGTTGTCAGATTCGGAAGGACTTGATCGCCAGATACCTTTGAAAATCCCCTTAACATCATCTGCACACAGTCATATGCATTGGGACCATTAGTGGCAATAAAGTCAGAGAAAGCAAGAGGTGCCTGAGCAATGCGGTTTGAGTTGACGTATGCCTGCAAGAGGTTATATGTTTCCACTGATTGGTCATTTGTTGCAACAACCAAGCCTTGAAGCAAAGAATAGTACTCTTCTCCATATTTTTGGGTTAGGTCTGCATAGGTTGCAGGATAATTTAATGACAACCAAACATGGCTTGGACCAATCAATGATCTTTGAGATGCAAGCATAACAGAAACAAAAAGAGATGTTCCTGAAATTATAGTATAGTAGCAGCTTGAATTAAGCAAGCTTTTGGTAGTATAGTTTGCAGCACTAGCATCAAAATTGCTGGGCAATCCAACAGAGATGAGTATATTCACATTATTTCTAGCAAACAGATCCTTGATTGCTTTATACTCTATATATTTTGGTTAATAGATGTGTAGGAGACTTAAACTGACATACGTGACAAGCTAAAATCACTGTCTTGCTGGTAAACAACACAAACATCATTCACATTCCAATAATCAAGAATAAGTAAAAGCTCCTGGCTAAAGTTGACATTCATGACGCGCCAATAGTATGGATAAATAATCTTATTTGAGAAACGAGTCGATCCCGAGATAGTACCACACATCGGAATCTGTTGAATAGTTTAAAATGTATGCAACAGAATGAATAGACGACACCTTATATTCTGATAATATTTCAGCAATGCCTCTTGTTGTGGAGGAGTATTCGTTCGAAATGACGCCAATCACATCCGTGTGCACTTCGGCAAGGTCCTGGGCTGTGATGGATCCCGCATATCCACCCGAATTACCGTAATAGTTTTCCGCCGCGTTCGCATCATACGGCCCGCAATCTGTGAACCGCTTGATGTTGACATGGATCCCAGGAAGGATCGTGGGGTCATTATTGGCATGTTCCACGGCTGCCATCATAGCAATATCTGGATAGTACGTCCATCCTGAGTTATCGTTCATATTGACAATGGATGAATCATATGCCACAGTGAAGTTTGACACAAGGGACGAGTTGAACGATGTGTATTTGATGGTGCAATAGTTGCTCACGAAGGCAAGTGTTATGTTGACCTTCTCCGAGACTTGCTCCCCACGTATGACTCGCGCGACCAGGGAGCCTGCAAAGGCGAAAGCGATCATGGTCTCGACGACGATCTGGATGGAATTGTCGTCCAAAATATTGTTGTAAATCTTTCATATAAACCAGGGGCTTCTCAATTCGATCCGTTCGACCATTCGCTCATTGTATCTGTCTTCACTTTATCAGACAACCCATATCGCAAATAATTCGCCCCATGTCGTCGCGACGGTATCTAGTCAAGCAACTTTGCCCAAAAACCGTAACGCGTTCGCCGCCATCCGACGCGCCGCGTCCTCCAAACTCCATCCTTTCGCCCTCGCCACTAACTCAATCGCCTTCACCACGCGCTCATCCACTGCGCGTGCATCGTTCCAATCGCTCTCTACCAACACGCGATCATCTGGCACTGCGCGCAAGCGTTCCTGCAGCTTTTCAAACGCGAGTCGACCATTCACAAACTCGCTGAAGCTGAAGTAGAAGCGCGTCGCGACGGGGTCTGGGTATCGCAGGATATTGCGGATGCTTTCCACGCTGCCCGAGTACGAGTGCAGCATGACAGCGGGCGGCCAGTGTGCAGCAAGGGATGGATGGGTCGAGGGGTCGGGCAGAGTGGTGGGGTCAATGCCGTCGCGTTTGAGGCGGTCACGGTCCTTGCGGGAGAGGTCTTTTGGCACATCTTTGAGGTGGTGTTGGAAGAAGGATTCGAGTTTGCCGTAGCAGCCGACGGCGTGGATGGAGACGGGGCGTTGGTGTGTTACTGCGAGGTCCCATTGGTCCGAGAAGACTCGGTATTGCGTGTGCATGTCGTATTTGAGCTTGGTATCCGGGTGCGTTGCGCTGCCATCGAGCCCGATCTCGCCGACAAGGGCCGTGGGATGCGACTGCAGCAGCCGGGTGAGTTCGAGCAGAGTCGCCGGCCAAGCCTCGGAGGCGCCGTCGGCGAACCAAGGATGGATGCCTGGTCACTGGCGCGTTAGAAGGAAGGGCGGACAGACTCGGTTGGCTCGGCGACGGGTACCGAACGCCATGACGACGCGGTCCGGGTGCTTAGATCCGCACTCCGCGACGACGGGCCACTCCTGGCGCCGGGTGCCCATCAGCCACACTCTGCCCACGCCGAGCGACGGAATCAGGTGCAGGCATTCGCTGCGCTCGACGAGGTGGCAGTGGCAGTCGTGCTGCTCGGCCAAGTCGATGCCCGCTGCTTCCTCCATTCTTCCTCGCGCGAAACAGGCTGCGGCAGCACGCCAGCTATTATTTTTTATTCACAACAGGTCATGACTGCGTGACACCCTTCAAAACTCAAACGATGGTGTAGTGAACCGCCCTGCGCTGGTGGTTCTGGAGCACAAGGAGGGCGTGGATCTCGAGGATGTCGCCGAGGGTGCGGGAGAGGGGCGGTTCACACGCTCATCTGTTTTTGTTTTTTTGTCAGCCACCCAATCAACCATTATGCCCTTTGCCGAGAGCGACGGCGCCTCGATCGCATACGAGGTGCGCGGCAGCCGCGGCGCGCTGCTGCTTCTGAGCGCTGGAAACGGGAAGGCGACCGCGTTCGACGCGGTCGTTCCTCTGCTCGCACAGCACTTTCGCGTCGTCACTTTCGATCGCAGGTGCCGCGGACGCTCGACGGGCGACGCGACACAGGCGATGGATTTGGCGCAGACGGCGAGGGACTTGCGATGCGTGGTGCGGGCCGCGCTCCAGTCAACAAAGAGTGCGCACGACCAAGGCGCTGCCTCGGACGATCGCGTAATTGTGTTTGGTACATCCGGTGGGGCAGTGAGCGCACTCAGTCTTGCGCAGGAGTGTCCCGGCCTCGTGTCCACGTTGGTCGTACACGAGCCGCCGGTCATCTCGCTTCTGCCCGATCACAGCAGCCAAATGGATCAGATCGTCAAGATTGTCGAGTGCAGCAGGAGGGAGGGACCCCACGCGGGCATGGACGCGTTCGTTCAGCTGGCCCTCCCCTTCTTTTGGGACGGCACACCGACCCCGAAGCCAAGTGAGCCAGATGCAGACACAGCCTACTTTCTAGAACAAGAAATAATGGCCATCAACTCGTACGCACCCGACTTCGAGCTGATTCGGAAAAATGTGACCGAAAAATGTATCGCATTGGTTGGCGACGCAACGGGGCCCGATGTCTTTTATGCTCGTACCGTTCCACTCTTGGCGGAAAAGCTGCAGTGCGATGTCGCAGTAGTCCCAGGAAATCATGTGGGCTATTTGCTCCCCAATACTGCCTCTGCATTTGGGGAGGCACTGTTGAAGATAATCCAAACTTGATACTTCCATATTTTGTGTGAATAAGTCTCAAAACAAAGCTCCATCATACACGCAGTCAACTGCAAACACCCGTAGATGCTTATCTGTGGGTTGGTCCCTCACTGGGAAAAATTCTCCACCCAACAGGCTTTGGAGGCCCGTCCGAGAGCGCTCTTGCAACCCAACAAAGGGCTGGATGATTCGAAAACTCGGGTGCATAGTCATTCTCCATATCAATGATAATTTTGCCTTGTCCGATGGTGGCCATTCCGTGGAAAGCGATATCCAACTCCTGCGAATGGGTTTACGCAAGCCAGGAGATAAATAAGCCATTACCGCACTCATCGCAGCATAAAAAGCGATATTTACCTCCGGCACATCAAACACATCCATTCCTTTGTCCGCAGCAAACGCAACAAGCATCACCCCAGGTCCCACCGTGTCCGCCATACACGAGGGATTCATTTCCACATTCAAGATACGGGCGATCTTGCTTTCTAGAAATGGTGGCGCGTGGAAGAGGGCATCAAAGAAGCTTGGGCTCACACCTCCGTCCGGCTTGACCAGGGGCAAGTGTACCTCCATCTCTTGAACAAGCGTTGCTGCAGGTCCTTTTACTTTCAATTCGTGAGCAATTCTGTTTTCCATGCAACGAAGGAATTGACTGACGATGTCCTACAGGCTGCGTAAGTGCCTTCAACGACTATGTTACGGAATACCTCTTTGCGGATACGTTCCTCGATGCGTTCAACGAGGTGCACCCCTGTTGCTTCAAGGACGGCAGCGGGATACTCGCGAATCCCAAGCGCGCGCACGAAGTCGGCGAGGGCACGCACACGAACAGGTGGCGCGTGCCATCCTGGTCCAGCCTCTTTCTTGACTCGATCGCATCTGGTCTCAGCCGTCTCGAGGGCTGAGACGCGCGCGTTGGTGACAGCCATACCACGCTCGAGCTGCGCCACTCGCATCATCAACTCCGAACGACCCCTCCTTGATCCGAGGCCCGAGGACATTGCACTTTGGACGGATGGAGAAGGATGAGATGCTTTCTGGGGCAATTTCAGTGTAGTAGGTTGGGTTCCTGTGACTGGCGCCGGAGCTTCGCTTCCAACGGAGGGCGATTACCTCATTTCGGTTGTACGCGAATGCGCGACTCATGGCGGAGACGCGGGTACCTCGCAACTTCCAGACTAGAAACGACGCGTTGGCCGTCAGGACTCGAGGCATTTCACTGCTTCCAACAAAATTGGTTTCGAGGAATCTGACCCAGCGCAGAGGGTCTTCACACACCAGAGCGAAAAGAGCTTAGAAAACCCGACTACCATTCTACATCGACTGCGATTGCTTCTAAGCCAGTTAAATGACTTTATTTAGGCATGCTTTCATGGTTTTGGGGGGGTATTCCATCCGATCGTCTGGATAACAGACCTTGCTGGGTTGAGATTGATTGGAGGACACTATCGTTTTTTCAAATGCATGAAAGAATTCATTGATTGTTCATGACGAGGCTTCTTATTTTAATATAGAAAAAGCAGTTTTTCGGACAACGCGGTCCCGACCTCCGCCCTTCAAACAAAGACATCACAGGACACACTGTTCCGTTTAACGATTCCATCAGGTTCGTCTCTTGCGCTGATGCTTGCAAAAGTTTGGCGAGTCCATGATCTGTCTTCGGCTCCAGTGAGTTTGAGGGATTCTGTCGATTTCAAGGTTAGTCAAACCTGATTCACATCTGCCGGTGTTTTCAGCAGAGCATTCCAGATACAGGATGATGTCATTTTGTACTACATCGTTCCAATCGGGTATGACGCGAAGGCACAGGGTCCGATGAAAGTCTAGGAATTGGGCGTTAGGCCCACGACTAATTTCGGTCAAGGACCTTGAATCTGGCCTTGGGTTTCTAAAGCTACAGTAACTTTATTGTTCAGCTAGCAAGAAGCATGAAACGTCTATCATAAGCACAAAAGGAAAGAAGAGACTCAAACAGGCAACTCCCTCCTCGGCCGCTTCGCATTCGAATCTAAAAATGACACTTCTTCCGCTGTATGATCCTCAGAATCCTTCACCTCCATCTTGGCACGATCATACATCCAAAGCCCCAGAAAAGTCAAAACGAGCCCTACTCCTTGCAGCGGACCGACGCCCTTAGCCTCTCCAAAGTACACGATGCTCGCCACAATCACAATAATGCGCTTGAACAGTGAGGCTATGCTGAACGTGACGGGGGAACTGACCTGACTCAAGACAGTGAAACTGAAGGCTGCCTGCGCAAAGTGCGTCACGCCGTTCACAAGAAAGAGGTGCACGATGCGCTCAACGGGGGCCTTGATGCGTGGGTCTTGGAGCAGGGCGGAGGCGTTTGTTTGGGCGGTTGAAGTGGCTGCCATAGTCAAAGCAGGGTGGGTCGCCATTGCTGTTGTAAAAGCCGACGAGTTCGAGGGGCCAGCCGCGGCGTGGAATGGCGCCAAGGGTGGAATAAAGGGAGCATTCGAAGATCCGAATCCGACCATGGCAAGACCATCTGCAAACCACCAAATCGGGCCCATAACGAGGAAACTGGTGATGGAGGAGTAAAACAGAAGGTTGAACTTATCCATACGCTTGCTAGATTTCTTTCCCATTTGCTTGTTAAAGATAGTCTTGCTGACAATATTTTGTACCACGAAAATAAGGGTGGAAATCAGGGCACAGCAAAAGCCGAGCCAATGGAAGGTGAGTTTGTTTGTGCATACGAGCATAACTCCAAGAGTCAAGGGTATCAAGGCAACGTAGACTCTGCTGGCGTAGTTGACTTTGAAAATGAACTTGTAAATTCCAATGGTAAAAAGTGGTGAAAGTGCCTAGTTGGGGAAAAGTGTGAGATATTGCGATCTACAACCAATGTACACACCTTGATAGTATGCGCAAACGAAACAGGAACGCGAGAAATAGCCATGCTAGAGAAAGCGTGGCCCGAAATCAAAAACATGGTCAAAGGGGCAGTTGTTTTGATAGCTTCCGCAGTTGGCCACCTTATTCCCGTGTTGGGGATTCGCAGAATGTAGCATTGGACGAGACCCGTCACGAGACATCCAGCAGAGACAAACAAAAATTGAATCCAAGACAGCGTGAGAGGGTAATCAAACACATTCAAAAGCTCCTTTCCAATGTTAGACGTGATGGACGAAGAAAGGTACCAAAGCAGACACGTGGCTATGAAGGGTGCGTTTTCCATCAACGAGAGTTCTGTAGAACGAAGGATAGGATTCTGAGAGAGCATTACTGGAGGAAGGATGGACGAATGTTGACGTTGGAGGCTAAACAACGGTCTTCGCGCCCATGCGAGTCTTGAATCCTCGTTGTCAGCCTCCGAGTCCGACATTACGGAGAGATTGGTCTCGGAGACGATCCGCGGCACCGAGAGCCTCTCGCGCGGCGGGGGCGAGTGCGAGTATGGGGGCGGCCGGTTGCGAGTTTCTGATGAGGCTGTGACCCCACGTAAATGCAGATTCACGTGCGAGGGCGAGCACTCAAGACCGTTGACAGAATCAGACGCAGAGGGAAGGGGGGAGCCCACGTTCATTTGGGGAGTTTCGCAAGGTGCTGTGACCACTTGAGTGCGCAGCGAGCGTCCAGCTGGAGGAGGGGGCAGACCAGAGATGCAAGCTTGGACGTGACTGGGCTGGCGTGGGCGATCGCGGGCAGGGAGGAAGCTGCTGGTGTCGGGGCAGAGAGAGAGAGAGAGAGAGATGAGTTTTTGTTGTCGCTGACTCGGGGCCACACGCCGACCCGTCAAAACCGCGCCCTTCGAGAAGCCCCGACTCATCGTCGCACGCTCCTCGGCAATGGCCCTCCCCTCTGTGTCCACACCTCCGTCCGGGCCGCTGCGGCTGTCGCCATGGCGGCGTGTCGTTGCGAAGGCATCGTCCATAATGAATATCGTCATAGCCACTGTCGGACCCGGCGGATTCATAGCTGTAGGCTACATCGATCCCGGAAATTGGGCCACAGATTTGCAAGGTTTGTATGTTGCGTTTAGGTTGGCAGGCATCGGGCGGGCAAGCGCTCGCGGCGAAAGCTAACCTGGATTACGCCTCCCCTCCATTGAATCGAAATCTAGGTGGAGCCAAATTTCAATACAAACTTATGTTTGTTGTTCTTCTCTCGGGTATCATTGCGATCGCGCTGCAATCGCTCACAGTCCGTCTCGGGATTGTGACCGGGAAAGACCTCCCTCAGCTATGTCGCTCACGCTTCCCACCCTGGGCCAATTTTATTCTTTGGATCCTGGCCGAGCTCGCCATTATCGCCACCGATTTGGCGGAGGTTATTGGCGCGGCTATCGCGCTCAAACTCCTATTTGGACTCAGGATTTTCTACGGCGTCTTGATCATGGGACTTGATGTTTTGATTGTGCTTGCCGGGTGAGCTTGTCGTGGCGAAAGTTCATTGAGTGCGAGAGACTGACAGCGGAACACATATCCCAAAAATAGCTGGAACGACAAGCACCTGCGTTACTTTGAAGTTTTCATCTTCTTCCTCATCTTTATGGTGGGTCTCTGCTTCACGATTCTTTTAGGCCGGCTTCCCGTCGAGTGGGGCCCCGCATTTTTGGGTTACCTCCCCAGCAGCCTGCTCGTGACCAACTCTGATGCGCTTTATACGAGTTTGGGTATTTTGGGCGCTACAGTGATGCCACACAATCTATACCTTCATAGCGCGCTGGTACAGTTTCGGAGCCCGGAGTATAGGGAGATGAAAGCCGGTGCACGTGTTCAAGGAGAAGGCGAGCCTATTCAACATCATGGGAACACAACCGAGATGATGGCTCTTTCAAGACGAGATTCGGTGGCTGTGGGCACTCCTATACTACTAGAAGAAGTTAGGCCGATTGGGAGCCTGGCAGGGGT
Source organism: Chytriomyces sp. MP71 (assembly GCA_025201725.1). NCBI lineage: Eukaryota > Fungi > Chytridiomycota > Chytridiomycetes > Chytridiales > Chytriomycetaceae > Chytriomyces > Chytriomyces sp. MP71. The sequence continues at coordinate 52,784 of MU614653.1, forward strand.
GGGAGGCACTGCCAGATTCGAACCGCTGCCAGAGGAAACCTCGCTCATGCATCAAAGAGAGGCCGGAACAAGGGAACCTGTAGATGCGGAGGAACAAGCACCAAATCCGCTTGACCACCGAAATTCCTTGCTCACCTTGCACCAGCTGCCTGTCAAAGCTCCCTCGCGACTGAAGCTTCAAAAATCGGTCCAGTCAATCTTTTCTCGGTCCGTCACGATAGACTTCCATGCCCCCTTCCGAAAACTGCCTCGCCACCACCTCACGGAAATCAAAAAAACACTGCACCACCTCAACATGGACAGCCTTGTCAGCCTCACGTACGCAACCGTCATCAATAGCTTCATCCTCATCACTGCAGCCGCGGCCTTCTATGGCACAGCTGATGGCGCCAACGTGAGTGGTATCGGCGACGCGTATAACCTCTTGAAGCAGATGCTCGGGAGCGGAATGGCGGCTCTGTTTGCGATTGGTCTGTTTTGCAGTGGGCAGTGCAGTACAGTGACGGGGACGCTTGCTTCGCAAGTTGTGATGGAGGGATTCCTAGGTGGCGAAGGGTTGAAGGGGGATGACTGGAAGGAAGAAACCACGGCAAGGGACGCTGGTTTTTTGGTGACGGATGCGGTGGAGGGCACCGTTGTTGCTGACGGGGCGGAGAATGAGACACGAACGCGGTTGCGCGGTCTTGCGCGGTTTTCGCAAGGGATTGTCCTGTTTTTCAGGAAACGCATGTGGGCGCGAAGGTTGTTGACGCGGGTGTTTGCGCTTGTGCCTGCCATGGTGGTGTGTTTGGTGCTTGGGGATGCGGCGGTGGACAGTTTGCTGGTTGTATCGCAGGTAGTATTGAGTTTGTTACTGCCATTTGCAGTATGGCCGTTGGTGTACTTCACGAGCAGTTCGAGAGTGATGACGGTGGAATATGTTGGCAGCAAGGATGTGAGCGGCGTCGCAACGGCAACTGACGCGACGTCCATGGTGCAGAATTCGTTCGATGACGGGAATTTGGTTGTTTCATACGTGAACTCAGTCTGGTTCACAATCGTGATGAGCCTCATCGCACTTGTGATCACCACACTTAATCTGTATATGTTATCCCAGGTATCACTAGCCTGAGTCATTGCATCATCATAATAAATTCAATAGATTGAGTTAGAGCTTGTGAAGGAAAAATGCTTGCGCTTGTCCAGTTGGCAGTGAGGCCTTTTCGAAAGTTCGTTTTGTTGACTGCAACAATGAGCGGAGACAATGAGGGTGTGGAGGCCCTGGCCAACGGCGTGAACGGCCTCGCACTAAACCACGCCAACGAGGAGCGGCGGTTCTCGGGAGGTCCCGGAGCGGGAGTCGGAGCGGGGCCGAACGGCGAGGGTCAAACCGTGTCGCGCACGGCCTCAGTGAACAGCAACCTGTCCGCGTACGGCGCGCGTCCGCCCCCGAACATGTTTCCCTACGGTGAGGGCTGTATTACGGGCATAGAAGACAGCGGCGGATGCGTGGGCGAAGGAAGGGACGGGCGGACTGCCAATTGGTCTCGAAATGGAACTCCACATTGATGGCTGATGCACGACTCTAAACGCAACGCCCTTATCTCGCCAGGAATGCCGCCCGCTGGCTTTAGACCGGGTCCGCCACCCCCTGGATTCCTTCCCCCAAACGGTGCCCCTCCTCCGGGACACCCACCTTTCATGTTCCGACCCGGTTTCGCACCTGGACCACCCCCGCCATTCATGCGACCGCCCATGACGGTGCGTTGCATCGCAGCTGGCAATGTCTCGATCGAGGGGTTGACACAATACCCAATAAACAGGGTCCCAACGGCGCGTGGATGCCCCCACCCGCAGGCATGATTCCACCACCTGGAATGATGCCTCCACCTGGAATGATGCCCCCGCCTGGTATGATTCCTGGAAGACCGCCCATGATTCCAGGACCCCCGCCCCCCTGGATGGTGCGTACGGTTCGAAAAACGTTGTCGGACTGGAATGACAAACGCTAGGTGTCTGAACTCCTCGAAACCATGCAGATGAATCGCCCCCCGCCATTTGGATTCCCGCCTCCGAGCAGTATGATGCAGCGGCAAGAATCTCTGGACGGACAAGGGGACGACCGTCGAAACAGCGACGCATTTAGCGTGCACAGCTTCGATGGAGGAGAGGATCCTGCATCGCGGCGGATCAGTACCGCATCTAACGGGCAAAACTTTGATGCGGGCGCCTCTGAGACGGGATCAATTTCTGATGGCGTTGTGAGTTGACGCCAAATTGGAGCTTGGCTTGAACGAGGCACTCAAAACGCGGACCTCTCCCCCAATTAGCAAATGCGGCCACCTCCTCCCATGATGTTTGGGGGCGCGAATATGCCCTTAATGATGCCATATGGATACAACCCAATGATGCGACCCCCCGGACCGCCGGGAGCATTCCCGCCTCCACCACCCATGGGTGCGATGGTCATGCCGCCCAATGGGAGCCGCCCGCTTTCGATGGATATGGCCCCGCCGAA
>MU614654.1:0-54764 GCA_025201725.1 Chytriomyces sp. MP71
GTCGAGTCGGCAATAACTTGGAGCGGAGTAGCCAGGGCAGTAAGCGCGAGGACAGTCTTGAAGTTCATCGGGGTTGATTTGGCTTTCGTGGTTGGGTTACTTTGATGTACTGAATCTAGAGGGAGAGGTGATTACTTTATACTGTACCGCGCTTCGTATCAGTGATATTGGTTTACTTCGTGTCACTCAAGTTTGATGAATAACCCTCGAAAAATGAAACAGCCCCTTGAAAAATTCTTTGCAGTTCCCACTTTATTCGACGCGATCAAAGTGACGACCTCTGCTGATGCGCCCATATCCGATATCTGCAACATTACGCTCATGGCAATACTGTCTCATGCGACCTTCCTCACTGTCAACTTCACCTGTTTCATCGTACCAAATCTCTTCGAGAATTTTTCCCTTGGGTACGCGCCCATAACCAATCTTTGCAATACGCTGCTGGTGTCTAGGAATATCCACCTTGCGTAACGTCGTCTCCATTTCCCGATCGCGAGAGGCCGACGCCTTCTCGTCAACATCATCCAGATACTCGTCCCGGTACTTTTGATCATACTCTTTTCGTCCTTGGCGAGGCTCTCGTCCACCTGCATCACGCCACCAGTTCATCTCAGCCTTGATGTCCCCCACTGGAACGGTGCCATCTTGCACCCCGCGCCACATTCCACGCACCTTCTGTCTCTCCTCCGTAAACTCCCCCGCGTGTGTGTACTGATGATGGCTGTTGCGATAGGACGAGGAGTGCACAGCCTGCGGGTCGAACTCGAGGTGATCGTAGTCAAGCAAGTCCCAGATGGAGTCATCCGGTTGTCTCGCGGTCTGATTCGCAAAGTGGCGCTTTTCTCCGTATCTGCGCGTGCTGTAGAGCGCGTGAGGGAGGGGTCCGTAGGCGAGATCACGCTGGGTGGTGGCTGAAAGGGTATGGTTTGAACGATATCTCGACATTTCGGTATACTTACTATTGGTATCTTCATTATGATGCGAGAGGAAAGGTGTTGGTATTTTGTCGTAGACGCACTCCCACATGAATTCAGTGGACAGCCCGGGTGGTGCCAAGCTTGATCCAGGAACATGAACGCTTGGATGGCTCGACGTCAGATAATTATTCTTACTATTCGAAGAAAACAACGTCTTGCCGCCTCTGGGGCGCGATTGATAGAGTTGGAAGAGTTCGCGGGTGGACAGTACGTTTGGGCGATCATGACGCGACATCACAACAAAAAACAAACACAGAGTATGATATCATCAAACAGTCCTGTTCATATCATCACAAAATCAACCATTCATTCGCATTCGCATGGGGATGCCCCCCGCTCCCCCCCGTGCTCTCATCGTCGCTTGCCGCCGAAGTCAAATCCACATCTCCCCGATCCAATACAGAAGACAAAGCCAAAACCGCGGGATCCACGCGCACAAGGACACCCCCTCGACTGCCTGCGCCATCCACAGCATGGTTATTGACAATAAATCCAAAGTCCTCCTCATCCTCTTCGACAACAATGGCCTCCGTCTCGTCATCCACAACCGCGCTTTTACTGCTCTTGCGGCGGCGTTGCAAATGGGGTCCCCTTGCCGGATTTTGAGGCAGGGGTTGCTGCGGGTTTGACGCTGTGGATGAGGCGGTACGTTCGTCCACTATAATCATTCCCATACCCCCCTCGACGTCCTCCTCTTGAAGCTGCGAAAGAGATCCGCTGCTGCTACCCGCAACACTCGAGACACCAGCCCCGATAATCTGCTGACCAAGAGGTATTGCGGCCGTCATAGCACTGGTGGCCATGCTAACGGCTTCTGCACTTAGTTTGGTGGCAGTTGAAGTGAAAGATGATGCAGCCCAAAGTAATGAGCCGGTGAGACTGCCTGCGCGCGTGGTTGATTGTTGTGGCCGAAGCGAGATACCGCTTCCAGCTGAATGCACGGAATCTGATATTCCATGTGATGGAGGTGTTGTGGAGAGTATGCTGCTGTTCCGCTTTGAAGACTTTGAAGGTGCTGTTGACGCAGAGGCTGTTGACGATGGTGTCGGCTTCGGACGCTTCCTCAACGCGACATGTAGTAAATACAACGTCTTAAACGAGACTGTAAAATCGGGAAATGGTTGTTGCGTCACTTGTTGTTCGTTCGAGGTGGCAGGCTCAACGGAACCCGTTTTAGGCGACATCGGTGATGACACGGAGGACGTTTTTCCACCACTGCTAGGACTTCCCAATGACGCATTATAATTTCTCGAGTTGGGTTTCGGCGAATTAGGCATTGATCCACTGGACGCTCCCATGACTGCAGCCGAGCCAGCAACCAAATCAAGCCACTGGTTCACATCTCGACCAAGTTTGGATGCCCGGCAGCACGCGGCCAAATTTTCAAGGGTGTTTGCGGCTTGGTGTAGAGGGATGAGCACACCCTGTGTCCAACACAAGTACAATATATCGTAATTCAGCATGACGAGTCCAACAGTGAATATGTCCAAGTTTGAATCTAGATACAATGGCATTAAGCTCCTATTTGCTTGTTTAGACCTCAGAATCTACTGGAAGTCCTACTTACCCTTTGCCAAATCCGCGAGGACTCCGATGATCCCCTGTCGCCCCATCTCCCGAACCGCTTGCAACGCCAACCCCATGCGATCCCAAAAACGCTTTCGCATCAAAGAAACCGGGAGAGATGTGCGATTTGCTGCCCCCATACACAATCTGAAAAGGCAACGAGACGCCCAGGTAATGACACATGACCACTGTCATGTGCGCAATATGACCCAAAGCCGCATTGAACTTTTCTCTTGGGTAGACTGGCATTGGACGTTATGCAAATCAGTAAGCTCCTCTGCTCTGAGCCAAGAACTAGAAAATCAACCCACGGTAATAGTCTCCAAAACACGAGAATCCCACGTTGATCAATCGAAATTCGAGTGGGGTATCGTAGAATAAAGACACGGCAGTTGAAGCGTTTGGCGATGCCTTCAAGGCAGGAGTATCTAGAATTGCTCGCTTGTGCGCTTCTATTGCCGAACTTGCGGAATTAGATATGGATATTGATGCGGTTGTATTTTGAGAGGAGATAGTTGGGACAGGTGATGAAGAGGCTACCGCAGGAAACTTTGTGGAGGGCGAATCGGAATTTGGCAAAGACGAACGTCCGGTGCCTCCATTCCGCATTATTCCAAATGCCGGTGGTAAGGTGCTTTGCTGTGGTGGGGCTCTTTGTACGCGCCTTAGCCTGACTTCAAGTAAGTTACCACGGTCAGGGCATCAGATGGATCTCACCTGAAAACTCCAACAAGCTCCTTCATAAGCATCCTCCTGCATGTTGTCGTGATTTCTGTGCATCGCGCGAGCCTGTCAGCGGCAGCGCGAGAATCTCGTTCCTTCACTGAGGCTGCGGCTTTGAGCGAGCCACGAGTATTGTTTGCGGCTGCGAGAGCGAGAGAGCGGTTGCGCAGTTCTTCACGCGCGATAGCGAGGGAGGCGCGGTCTGCGACGATGGAGGCGCGCAGGGAAGCGGTGGCTTCGATTAGGTGCTGCGCCACAGCACAACTGTCGCGCGTTCTCATCCCTCCATTCCCTCCCCCTACTTCCCCTCCTCCTTGCTCAACTCGAACTGCTGGACTTACACTGGCCAAGCGGACCACGCGGGGTTGCCTCGCACAAGGACGAGAAAGAAGACTGCCGCTTGGAGGCGCGCCGCGCTGCTGCAGCAGCACCGTGATGCGGGCCTCGGTACGCGAGCTCTCCGTCTCGAGCGCAGCGACCGTAGCGAGTGCGCTTAGTGTACTGCGTTTTGAGGCTCAGTATCTCAGACCGTCAGCCCGCCTGTTAAACCGTCCTCACCTTTGGTGCACGCACGGCCCGCACACGAACCGCTGTCGACCTACTCCTGCAACTCTGCCTCCCGAGCTCGCTGCCGCATTGCCCCGCTTGCTGTGGATGTTGCTGTGGCTGGGTCCGTGTCCGCCACTCCCATGTTGCACTCCGCATGCAAAGCATCCCATTTCTACTCTTTTCCTAAAAAACACCGGATCTCCATCCTTTTACTAATTCGTCCTTCTTATTATGTGCTAAAAGTCATGAAAGAAAATGATATAATTTGGTCATGGAAGAGCGAACGGGACGAGTAACAAGTAAATCAGACGCTCTTTCTACTGTCGGACTTTTCGATGTTCTGGGCTATTGAGCTTCACATATCCCATATGCGAACGCCAGCCACTTACTGGGTTGTGTGGAGTTGAACGTGGATGCCAGCCACAAAAAATCGAATCGAATACAAAGCCTTGCGCGAGCACCCGCCGGTCCGTCAAAAAGACTTACAACTCATACTTACAATGCACCCGAAAGTCATATTTCTTACACTAGCCTCCATCTTAGCTGGAGTGAGCGCGCAACATGGTCGACACGAGGACTTGACCGATGAGGGAGTAATTGTGAAACCAATGGATCTGGCGCCAATGGCAGCGGCAGCGGCTGCGGACTTTGGGGATCAGGAGGCTGCATGGACTGGCGAAAGGGAAGCTACGCACTATGATGGCAGCAATGAAATGGATGAAGAAGCGACACTGCACGAGGCTGGCTCTGAGGATTCAACTGCCGATCATGTGGATGTCACTGGTCGCCTGGCCGGCTACCAGCACGAAAGCAGCAAGGAGCGAACTGAGGATGTGAGTCAGGAAATCAACGACAACTTCTCCGATTCCAACATAAACCGCCTTGCCAACTTGTTTCGCGTTGCCAAGGGTGCAGAAGGCCCACTTGCCGCTGCTCCAGCTCCCTCTGCTTCTACCACCGCCACCTTGACTTCTCCTCGTACTTCTTCAACCTCCACTCGCCCACCTCCTACTCCCTCCTCCAGCTGGTCAGCCATTTCAACTGATGACGATGACAGCTACTGGATTTATGTCCCAATTCAAAAGTACCCAATCACTTGGAGTGTCGGATTGCAGGCTGCCCTCTTCATGATCTTCGGTCTCTGCCTCGTTTTCGCCGGACATAAGTGGTTCAAGGCTATCCTTTTCCTCTACGGATTTGGTATCGGCGCCGGTCTTACCGTTGTTGGCCTACTTTTTGGCAACTTCCGCCTTTGGGTGTACATTGTCGTTCCTGTCCTTGTTGGCATCGTGATTGGTCTTATCATGTCCCTTCTCTGGCGCATTGGTATCTTCTTCGTCGGCTGCTCTCTTGGTTTCTGGTTTGGCCTGTAAGTATCCCCTCCATTACACGCCTCAACATTTAAACTCACCCACCACGATGCAGCTTCCTCGAGGTCATCTTTTCGGGCTTCTGGAAGCATGCTCTAAGCCAAAAGATTGTGACGGGTATCCTTGCCCTCACTGGAGGAATCATTGCCCAGTTCTTTGATATGCAGGTGGCCATCCTCTCCACCGCTTTCTCTGGCTCCTACTTCACCTTCATTGGTCTCGATTTCCTCGCGCAGTGCGGCTTCAACCAGATCCTCAACAACATCCGTCTCGGCTACGACCCTGACTTTGGACTCGAAGGCAAGGGGTGGATCGGGATCCTTGTCGCGTTGCTGGCGCTGGCTGTGATTGGATGCGTGTGGCAGTGGCAGCAGGTTAAGAAGTACGGCCACTCGCTCAGCGTGATGCAGGGACGCAAGGACTGGGGGGTCAAGGACCGGGGTGTGAATGGTCAGCAAGTGGAGGTGCCTTCCACTTTTTCTAATAGCCCACAGTACCAGCCCGTCAATGTTCAGAAGGTTTAAAAGTCCTTGTTTTTGTGTGCTCCTAGCAATACATCCTGCTTTCAAAAAAGATGACAAAGTGATAAGAATGCAATAGGCACAAGAAGCACTTTTAAGTAAGACGGAATACAGAATGAAAGTCAATCGCGAACACATCTGAACATGTCCTTGCAAAATAAAATGAATGTGTTTCAGCTAATTACACTCACTTACTCAGCTTACTGTCCTGTCATGCCCAAAGATGCCTGGCACAAATAGTCAAGCCCTTACCAACGCACCATGTCAGGGAAGGGTAAGCTGCATCCACGAAACAAGGCTCCATGCGCCCCGCGCTGTCAAGGCTGCGGTGGAGCTCCCGAACTCCAAATGCACGTTGCCAACGCCGAAGCCTGTGCGATCGCGGTGGGCACTATGACAAGGGGAGGATTCAGTACCGTTCCCCGAAGTGGCATACGGCACAGGAGCTCCATGAGGAATCGAGCAAGTCGAGCAGCGCGCCAACGAGGAAGAGGCTAAGATGCCACTGCCAGAGAAAGAGATTTGAATCAAGGAAACCAACATCAAGGTAAACCACAATGATCCAGGCGATCAAGTGTGGATCATCAAGGATATTAATGCAGATATGGTTAAATAGCCAAGGCCTACAAAAAAGTAGATAAATCCAGCCAATCCAAGAATCAGTTTTGTCACCCAATTATTCAGAGTCAGCAATCCCAACCTTGGATGAATTAGCTGCCAGAATAAAACTCTCATGGCAAAGTTCCACAAAAAATAACACAACCCAGCCACCAAAAGCCCCCCTCCACCTTCCCTTCAAGGGCAATAATCCGCCGTCTGACCCTAAGCCGAAATCGTGGCGGGCACTCTGGAAAAACACTATCTTCAAAATTATTCTTGATTCGTTGGTCGGCCATCTATTTCATGGAGAAGCCCATCCCCATACTGGCCACAACTGTCTTTGCTCCTATCTGGTCCAGCTTAGCATCGCGCACTAGATCATCAAGGGTAAGTCCAATGTGGCTCAAATCTCTGGAAATTTCATAGGTTAGAGCACTGGCGGGCTGTCCGCTGTTGGCGCGGCTTGGTGTTGCTATGCAGGAGCAAATTGAGGAGGCGCGAACAGTGGGAAGCACTCACATTCTTTTGTTCCCTTAATTTCCTTCACACCACGAGAGACAGAAAATAATTCTCATTATAATTTGCCTGAAGCGAGAGTTAAGCCTTGGTGACTGGCTCTGGTATCATCATCAAAAGCAATTTCGAAGATGCCACATCAAACGCCATAAAGTATGACCTAGCCACAGAGACGCGGCATAAAAAATCAAAGCGACAAGTGTCCCTCTGATGCGAAAGCCAGTGCAGTATAAAGTCAGCGGTTCTTGCCCCAGATTGAGTCCCATCACCAACCCAACCAAGAAAGCTCAAAACCAACCCTCGGGAATGAACTTCAAGACTGTACTCGCTCTGGCTGCCCTGGCTACTCCGCTCCAAGTTTTCGCCGACGCAACGTTTTCTACCGGCGCGGCTTCCTCGCCTGTGCCCTCCTCCTCAACTATGTCTGAAACGAGCTCTGCCACCACGTTGAGTTCCTCTTCCTTCTTCTCAGACGTCCCCATGATTAACGGTCGTTGTGTCCACCAGCAACGTAACTAGCTCTCTCACTGCTTCAGCCTCCACTGGTATCTCCGCCTCCACTGACATGTTCAGCTCAAGTGCATCGACGACCAACACTATGGTCAGTTTCAATTCGGCGACTGCCACTATCTCATTGTCGACCGCGACTTCCGCGATTGGAACATTGGCTGTGGGCACATCCGTTGCCACCCTCGCCTCTTCTACCTTCTCTTCTCCCATCACGATTTCGATCAAGACAATCCCGGCGCCCACCACCATTATGGGCCAGCCAGTGCCTCCTGTCGTGCCCCTCAACGATCCGCTCGGTCCAAACAACTGTGGGGAAAACGGTGGTCCAGGAGGACCGTACGGCCAGCAGGTAAATGCCGGTGATGGTAGCTTAAAAGGTGAGAAAGGTGGCGTTGCTGGTGGTCAGCAGGTCGACAGGTATCAAGTAAACGCGGGGCAGGTTGGTAGTAGTTGCGATCAAGGTGGAATCAGTTTCAAGGGCGACGGAAATGGGAACGCTCACGTTGATGTAGAGGGAGGTAGTAATGCGGGAGATGTTGGTGGTGCCGGATCCAAGAATTTGTACCAGTCAGGCACAGATGCTGTTGTGGCTGGGTCTGCTGCTTTGGCAGTTGGCTTGTTCGCGCTGTGATGCGGCATTTGCCGTGGTTTCTGATACCAGAAGAGCCTCATGAACGATATGTAACCCTTCGATTTGTCAGACCTCTTCTTTATTTCCATTTTTCCTCATTTCCCTTTCTCCAATCTTTTTTCAGCCTATCATCATTATTTTGCTTCTGAGTGATTTTATCCAAATAGACTTCAATTTTCTTTTCTTCCCCATACATTTTTTTAAGATCGTGATCTTAGCGGTAAAACCAGACATTATTTTGATATGTGTAGTCAGGTTTTAATGGGACGAAGCCATTTAAAGGGAAGACGAAGGGTGCTCTTCTCCGGCTTTATTTCATATGGATTTACATTCCGAAGAGAGGGTAACAAAAGCTCTTAAGAAGTCACGTTGCCATTGTACTTCGCCTTATAACACGAGCGTACTTTGTGGACACTCTCAGGGTCTGTAGTAATAGCATACGGGTGAATTGCGTAACATCTTTGTTTTGTTTGAAGAAGATAGCGGTTGTGTGCACAATGTGAGCACACTAAGATCGCAAGGCGAGACGAGCATGACCAATTACTGAGCGATGAAATTGGCCTGCTGTCCGTCACTCGCTGCTTCCACTGATGAGGATGATATGATTAAAATAAAGATTCAATACATGCCATTTAACCTTTGTATGTGCTAGATTGCTTCACAACATTGCCAATTTAAGATATTTCCTAGCCTCCACTCCTGCGGAGATTCAAGGTTAGAATAAATCTGAAATTCGTCGGTTGAAGATAAAACTAACTCGTCCTATGACCAATAACTTTACCATCTTATTCCATTGAGTCCTGTTTATGTAAGAAAATGAAAGGAAGTTTGATTGAGAATCATGTCATGATTGACGAATCTTTTTCGCTGGTATGACATAAGTATACCTTAAACGTGTAATAAATCATATCCAATGTGCAAAGTTCATCGTCTGATTCACCTATGACGCGACGACACATGTTAAAGCTCGTGCAGACGAAGCCTCGTTTACCATAAAATGCACGGTGTGGGCGTCGGGGAGGGCGTTGCAAAATAAAAGAAGGGGGAGAGGCGGAAGGAGAAACCCATAATTTCCCACGATGCGCTTGGCCACCTTGGTCTTCCTTGTGCTTGGTCTCCTGCGCAAGACGAATGCCGTCGCAATGAATGCAAGAGGGAGTGAGCTGCTGGGCGGGACCAGACTGGGTGGAGGCGGCGGGGGCGTGCGACGGACATACTTTGTTGAAGGGAAGGGGAGCGAGGGCGAAGGTCAACAACGCCACGGACTGCGGCTGTCGCTTATGTTTGAGGCTGGATACTCCTCGTCTGAATCCGCGTCTTCTGAGAACGCTTTTGAGAATGGGAGTGCACGAAGGGCCACCGGGGAGGCGGTGGACGCAGACGCGCTGGCTCGCGTCCGATCGCAGCTCGCGACGCTGCTCGACGGCGAGGCGCAGAAGCAGCAAGCCATGGTCCAACAGTTCGGAAACCCGAGAACCGATGTTGACGGGCAACGTCGGAGGCAGGGCCAAAGCAAGGGGGAGGAGGGCAGCCTGCGCCTGCGCGTTGCTCAGTTCGATATCGATGCAGCCCCAGACTCAGGCTCAGAGTCAGACTCTGGCATTCTCTCAGTTGCTTCAAAGCGCGGTCGCGTACCAAAATGGAGCTCAGTGTCGCGTCGTTCGCTCGCCTCCACTACCAACAAGCACGGCGACCCGCTCTCAATCGCAATCGCCCACAAGGACGCCTTGCTGCCAGACTCCACAGACAAAGAAACGGTGCTTGCCCTCGCCCGCATGACCTCAAACTCTTACACAGGTACAGATGTCTCCCACGCTTAAGTGCCTCCTTCTCAAAGTGCACGAAAAAACAGAGCCCGGCAACCCCGCATGGGTCGATATTCCGCCTTATAATATTAGCGACCGATTTGGATGGAACAGCGACGGGATTCGTGGCTACGTGTTCACCGACGATGCACGCGACTTAGTCGTCATTGCGTTGAAGGGGACATCACTCACCTATCCCATTGTTGGTGGGGGACCTACGGCTCCCAGAGACAAGTTTAACGATAATTTGATGTTTAGCTGCTGTTGTGGCAAGGTACATAGTCTGCTTGTTGCCTCCGAAAGTCATCGCCTGATGGATCACACCCACATTGCCTGAATAAAAGGTCAGCTCCTCATGGCAACCCGTGTGCGACTGTGCTGATTCAAGCACAAGCACATGCGACATGGGTTGTCTCTACAGCGCTGCATCTTTCTCTAACTCGTGAGTTTCCCTTCAAATTCGTTTGCACGCCTAGCTGACCCTTGTTTGAAGATATTTCAACCTTGCAAACACAATTTACATGGCCGTGACGTTGTGGTATCCCTCCTCCAAGACCATCTGGCTCACTGGCCACTCCCTAGGCGGTGCTCTCGCGAGTCTCGTGGGGCTAACCCATGACCTCCCCGTCTTTGCATACGAAGCCCCAGGAGACTTTCTATACGCATTTCGCATCGGCCTGATCCCGGACCTTCCTCCGGCCCCCGACAAGATGGCACACGCGAACGGCAAATCGAAACAGCGGTCCACGACTGTGTCGTCCTTCAAACAACATACCCACACGTCCTCCGCCTTACCTGCCGCGCTATTCCTCCAAAACGGCGACGAAGACGACGCCCCTGCCGCCGCCGCCCTTCCAGCCCTCGCACCACCCTCCACCATAGTCACCATCACCGAGTCCACGACCCCGCCACCCCGCCACAAGGATGACGAAGGAGACATCCCCACCAAAGGCCACCGCATCGCGGACTACGCCGCCTACCTCGAAACCCTTCACATTTACCACATTGGGAACTGGAAGGACCCCATCTACACTGGCGAGTGTCTCAGCAGCGGCAGTTTGTGCTGGATCGCCGGGTACGCGCTGGAGTCAAAGTGTCACAGCGGGTTCGAGTGCGTGTACGAGGGGCTCGGTTCCGACAAGGACATGCGCTATCATTCCATAGATAAGGCAATCGAGGCCTTTTTCAGTGTTCAAGACACCGTGCCGCCCTGCAAGGTGAAGCCAGAGTGTGAGGAGTGTGGTGCGTGGACGTGGAAGGTGTGATGGAAGAACGGCGCGACGACCTCTCCATGTGCCTGTTGGTTAATTCTTTTTTCCATGATGCAGTTTTATAAATATTACAGCAATTTCGATGACGAACCGATGTTCATTTTACTGGATTGGCTTAAAGCGAGAGGCGGCAATCTTCGAAACACACGTCATGTCACCCAAAACACAGCTATTTTTATCTTGTTATCATGAGAAAAGCACATTGTATTGAAATGGAAAACACTAAAATCGAAAGACAAACAAATTAGACGCGGCCGTCTAAGGGCTGGTATGCAACGTTGGGCGCATAGGTTGTGGGCATAGGGGCAGCTACGGGCGCTGCGCCCTTCACACCCAAGTCGTGATGACCTTTCATCACGCTCAGAGAGTGTCCAAACTTCTTGACCTGGTGCCACTGGAACACGCAGCCAAGAATAAGGAAGACAACCAGGCCTACCAGGATACCAATCCAGGCCTTGCCGTCCACACCAGTAGTGGGGTCTGCGCTTGAAGAAAGGTTGGCCAAGATGTTGTTGAAACCAGTTTGGGCAAGAATGTCGACTCCAGTTGCCAAGAGGAACGCGCCATGGTAGGCGGTAGACAAAACGGCAACTTGCATGTCAAAGAACTATACGAGATGTGTCAGAAAAGGGGCTCCGTTCTATCACGGCAAGAAAAGGAAACAAACCTGAGCAAGGATACCTCCAGCAAGTGCGCACACACCGGCAACAATAAGACGGCTTGTTGAACCAGTCCAGAAGCCCGAACAAGCAACCTCAATCACAACAGCGAACCAAAAACCGAGAGATAGACCAACAACGAATATTCCAATGCGCCAGAGAAGCGCCAAGGCGATACCAAAGGCGATACCCACAGCCAGGCCAATCACAATGTACATCCAGAGGGGGTGCTCCCCAGTAGCAAGAAGAACGATAATGGTGAGAACACCACCAATGCCCAGTCCGTATAAAAACAGAACTGCTTTGAAAAACTTGTGACCGAAGAACAGGAATGCGATACCAAATAGGATCATGATGACGGACTCGATCACCATAGTGCCAGTGATGGGAACCTTGATGAAGGCAACGTTTATCTGGGGCACGTCAATAGTGGAGGGGATGCTGGTGTCGGCCATCAACTCCTTGGACCCTTTCAGGAAGCTTGCAAACTTGGATACGTGGCCACCCTCATCAACCTTGTTATCATTTTGTGAGCTCTTCAAGAAGTTGGCGAACTTGCTGCTCTTGTATCCGTAGGATGGCGTGGTGGATGGTTCTTTGTATTCGTACGAGGGCTTGGTGGTTGTCTTCTTGTACTCGTAGGAAGGATCGGTGGTAGGCTGTTCGTAGTAGTAGTTTTCGGTGGTCGTCGGTTGGTAGTCATAGTAGTCATCCTCGGTGGTGGTTGGCTGGTAGTATCCGTAGTTCGTGGTGGTTGGCTTTTCGTAGCTGTAGTCGTAGTCCGAGTCGCCTTCACCATACACACAGCCTGCATAGGAGCCGTCGGCTTTACACACCGTGCCGCCCGTGCAGCGGGGCATCTTTTGCCAAGTGGCCGCATAGCCCGCAGGACCGCAGGTGTACATCTGCGCAGGGTCCACGTCACTGCATGTGTATAGAAACTTGGTGGTGTCGCAGTGCTGGCCCTCGTACGAGTCGCTGCTGGAGTGGGCCAGGGGCGCATGGGCAGCTTCACGCAAGGGCACTGCGGCGGCAGCTTTCACGGGACGCCGGGCCTGTGCTGTGGATGCGAGCGACAAGGCGGAGAGGAGGATGGAAACGGCAATGGTCTTTGTTGCAGACATGGTGGTTTTTGATTTGTTTGAGGGGCTCGCCCGCTTTTGTGCAACGCCGTGTTCAATTTTCGTGTTCAAGCGTCGAACATGTCCTCGTGTGTCTGTCGCCAAACGGGAAACGAACCCTCCGCCGCCAAACCTTCACAAACACACTTTTCTTCGCTTCGTCTCAACCAATAAACAGAGAACCTAAGTACAAACAGTGCACTGTTCCAAACACCGCACGGTCCCCGTCCTTCCTGACTTCCCGACCCTGCACCTCCTGCCGGCTGGGGAAATGACACGCCAGTTTCGTCCTTCAACCCATTTCCCTAAAATCCTGCGAAGCAGAGCGGCTGAAAGCTTTGCGCTGGTGTGGCGCATTCCAACCTTGTTTCCTCCCAAAAATGCCCTTCAATACAATCGCGTTGGGCCTCACGCTTCCTCACTTGGCCGTCTTGGCGCTTCCCTCCAACTCCCCATTGGCCACAGTAACGATTGCCACTCTCACAAAGTGTCTGCCTGTCGTGTTTCTCGCCCAAGACGCCTTCGCGCGCAACGTCTCTGTTGGGGCTGGGCTCTTGCTAGGATCGGTTGGAGACGCCTTTCTGTGCATTGATCATCACGGGTGCGTGTGTTAGTCATGGTGATCGGTAGCTGTGCGCACTCAGGCCGTTTGCCCCCTTTCTCCTCACTCGCAGATACTTTGCGCAAGGGCTTGGATTCTTCTTACTTGGTCATTTGAGCTACCTGCGGTCTCTTCACGTGCGCTCTAAGGAGACTCCATTTTTGCCCGCGCTTGGCGCAGGTCTCGGCGCGGTTGGTGCCGGCCTGTTGAGCCACGTGATCTTGCCTAAAGTGAGCTAAATGCAATAATACTCTCTGAATCAATACGACGCGTTTGAGATAGTAACATCAAATGCAGGTGCCCAAGGAACTCAAAATCCCCGTGGCCATCTACACAACCACTTTGTTGACGCTGGCTTGGCGCAGTGCTGCCCGCCTCACGCACGCGAACCGCATTCAGCGCAGTGGCAGTGGAAACCCGTTCGAGGCTAAAAAAGAAGTTGTGAAGGCGAGATGGGGACTGGTTGGGGCGGTACTCTTCAATGTGAGCGATTTGACGCTGGCGATTGATACGTTTGTGGGTGCTGTTCCGCAGGCACGTTGGGTTATTATGGGCACTTACTACGCGGCGCAGTTGTGCATTGCTGCGAGTGCTTAAACGGATTTCTTCTATTTCTTGCTTCTTCTCGCTTCATTTCGTACCTTTACTATTGGACTGAGTCAATAGAGAAGTGGCGTTGGCTGGCTCCCTTTTCACTTTCCAGCCAAGTTAAGGTGTGGGTCGGAGAGCATTTTTTGTTTTTGCCAGGACGAAGGAGAAGGCGGATGGACGTGGACCTGCCCGAGGATACGAATGCGAGGGGCTCGCGGACAGAGACGGGGGAGGAGCTGCTGTCGACGGACAGCGAGTCGCTGTTTGCGCACTTCAGCGCTGAGGATCTGGCGGTGGCTACTCGGGTGCTGGAGACCATCAACCTGCACCCTGATCTGAAGCGCCACGCGCGCACGAGCCCCGTCTTCCGGCGTCTCGTTGCCGCCGGCCACCGTGCCTTTATGCCCACTGAGGACGAGAAGAAGTCGCATTCAAAGAAGTTGCGCAAGGCGGCCCTCGCAACTGACCATGCCCTCCTCGAATCTGCCGGGATCCGCAAGATGCGAAACGTCAAAATGGTCGGCATGGCTGGAGGCTCCGTCGGGATCGCTAGGTTCGTCGCTCGTCTTTATCCTCGTAATTCCCCGAGCTCGACACCTATTTCAAGTCCTGACGCCAACTTTTCTTTTTCTTTTTTATGTCAAAATGTACACAGACCTCCGAGAATCGGCACATCAGAGGACAATGCAAAGTTTATCACTGAAGACGAGGAGCGTGTGAAGGCCGAGATTGCCGCGGAGGCTGCAAAGCTTCTAGCTTCTGGCACTGCCGTCGTCGACGCTACCACAACCCCTATCTTCACACACGTTGAGGCAGGCCAAGATCCGTCCGACGTGCTTCCGCCCCCGAAGAAGCTGAATTTCAAGCGGTCTTGCCATATTTGCGGCTCGCTCTTTGACGAACTTCACTCCTTCTACGACCAGCTTTGTATCCCGTGCGCAACTCTCAACTATGCGAAACGCTTCTCCAAAGCAGACATGACTGGTCGTGTATGCATTGTGACGGGCGCCCGTGTCAAGGTGAGGTTTCATGCAGTTTTTCTTTCACTTCATATATGCACCATCTCCTCCCCTTCTCCAAGTCACATGCACAGAGTCGCAATTTCATAGCATCTTGTATGCGTTGATGTTTTTGCGCTAGTGTTAATGTAATAATAATGTCTTTGCGGGACTGCCAATTGCCTTTCATTCTGACAGTTGGACGAAGGGTGCATCCCAGTACAGACAGCTGCCACTTTCCCCCTCCACCAATTATTACTCACTGAATTCTATCTAACTTGGTAGTTTACCAGATTGGATACGCAATCGCACTCAAGCTACTTCGGATGAACGCTGCCAAAGTAATTGTGACGACTCGTTTCCCCCATGATGCAGCAAGTCGTTTCGCCGCGGAACCAGATTCTGCAGATTTCAAAGCCCGTTTGACTATATACGGTCTCGACTTTCGGGACATTCGTATGCTGCACCACTTTTGCGCCCATATTCGGGCTAGTGAGAAGCGATTGGATGTCATCGTCAACAATGCCGCCCAGACGGTGCGGAAGCCCCCAGGCTTCTATGAACACTTGATGGCAGGTGAAGCGGTGGGTATGCTCGGCGATGATGTCTTGAGCAAAGTTGAGGTCGTGGACGTTTTCCGTGTTGGGGACCGGTACCTCTTTGGAAGCCCAGATGTTGCAGCTGCCGAAGCCAAAAGGCTGATTGGCATTGCGTCCTCGTCAGGTGAATCTGCTGGCAAATTGAAAGTAATGGACCACGGAGAACTTGCTACTCACGCCGTGGCGGAAGGCGAAGTGTTGATGGCGACTCCAGCTAGGAACGCGACCAACTTGGCCACTGACTTCATTCCATCTGCCCCGGGCTCAGCCACTGCCGTGTCAGCCAGCAACAATGGTGCTTCCATTGTCGCAACAACCCTCGTCAACGAAGCGGCGTCAATGTCTCAGATCCCCCTGCTGGCAGGAGATGTCACTTCTACCTCGAAAAGCACACAACTCTTCCCCAAAGGATTGTATGACCGCGATGACCAGCAAGTGGACCTGCGAACCACAAACTCCTGGAATCTCGAGATGGGACAGATCAGCACGATCGAAATGATGGAATGTCACACCATCAACACTTTTGCTCCCTGGGTTCTTGTCTCTGAGCTCAAGAGTCTCATGGAAGCGTCTGGTCCTATGGACGGTATCATACTCCCCGCAGGAGAGTTCTTTGATAAGTACATTGTCAACGTGAGCGCCATGGAGGGCCAGTTCTACCGCTCCAAGCAAAAGTTCCACCCGCATACGAACATGGCGAAGGCAAGTCTCAATATGATGACTTGGACGGCCGCAAAAGGGTTTGCAGAAGTCGGAATTTTCATGACAGCGGTGGACACTGGCTGGATCACAGACGAGCAGCCCCAGCATTTGTGGGAGAAGCGAGAGCTGCAACCACCGCCTTTGGATGAATGGGATGCCGCGATGCGTGTGATTGACCCTGTTTTGTGTGGTGTGAGAGGTGAGGAAAGAGTCTGGGGAGTTTTCCTCAAGAACTATCGCCCAACGCGTTGGTGAAATAAACATGGTTAAGATTTATTTATCTCATTGAGAATTTTCGGTTGACAATTCCAAACTTTGATCATGGCTGGAACTTGCCAAACGTATTCCGGCGGCTACTGTTCACAATATGTGAACTACCCAATCTACATGGCTGAAGGTAGCTCTGTCGCTGCCCATGAGCAAGTCCTAAAGGCTGGTGGAATGGACTTGCTTTTGAGTCTGAACGCGTCCGTTCCAGCGGATCGCCCTTGCGTGGGCGCCTTCCTTCAATGGGCATGTTATACTGCATATCCTTCATGTTCAAATAGTATGTGTTTATACGGTCGCTAAAGGTGGAGGCAACTGAGCGTAGCTTCTGACAGATGTTGTCGATCAAGTCCCTTGTCAATCTGTCTGCCAAAACGCAGTCCAACAGTGCACAACGCTTTTTACAACTTTTGGAAAAGCAAATCTACTACCCAATTGCGCGGCCAATGTCGAGGCTCTCAATGTCCCTTATGGCTCTGGACCCTCTTGTCTCGGAGCAGTGCCGAGCTCACTAGTTTCGATCTCGAGCCCGCCTGGAAAGTGTGATTCATATTCGAGCGGCTACTGTTCCCATATCATCAACTACCCTGTGTTTATCGCTGATGGAAATCCCGCATCAATCATCGAAGCAAACCTGAAAGCTGGTGGAATGGACCTTTTACTGCAGCTAAATGCAACGTCTGCTACCTACAGCCCCTGTGTCAATGCATTTCTTGATTGGGCTTGTCTAAGCGCATACCCACGTTGCCAGAGAAGTTGAGTGCCAGGACTAAAATAAATGATATCGTTCTAATTTCTAGATCGTTTTCCAGATGCAATATCAACTGTCACTTGCAAGTCGGTTTGTCAAAGTGCTGTTGCGCAATGCACAGCCATGTTTACCACGTTTGGAAAACAAAGCACTCTTCCAGATTGCAACGGCAACATCCTGAATTGGAACACTTCCTATTCCCCAGATTCTTCAGTTTGTTTAGGAGGATCTTCACAATCTCAGAACCCACCTCCACCTGTTCCCACGAACGTTACCTGCCCGTCCTTCCTGATTTTGAATCCAAACTACAACGTTAGCAATCCAAATCAGCTGCTTCCAAGCATCCCTGGACAGACGTGCACTGGACCATGTTGCGTCCCCTGCCCTCTCATTGTTCAGTTCTATGACGCGGATTCCATGAGTCTCATGTTCAACTTGAGCATGATTTCGGGCTTCCTCTCCTTGATTGGATCTGCTTTTACCTTCTTGTCGTACCTCCTGTTTCCCAAAAAGCGGGCGCATCCCAGCGTCATGATGTGTTTCTTTTCCGGCGGAGCCATGGTGCTTCACGCGACGCAAGTGGTCTCCGTGATTGGGGATGGACTGCGCATTTCCTGCGTGGATAGCGTCACCGAGGCGGTTGTTGGAAACAGCGTGGCGTGTCCGGCCCAGGCTTTCTTGCTGCACTTTTTCGCTGTTTACAGTTTGTATCCATCTCTCATTTTTGGTCTGATATAGAGACATCTAAACGACATTTTGCGTGCATGGAACAGTTGACTGCTGGATCAGCATTTTCATGATCAACCTCTACCTAACCATTGTTTGGCGCAAGGACTGGTTCTCCGAACGCTACATAGTCCTTCAAATTGGAATTGTGGTTTGGTCGCTGATCCCAGCAATCGGTATTCTTGCAACGAAGGGAGTTCGAAACATTGGCTATACCTGTCTCTTTGACGTAGACCATTCCTGGTGGTTTTTGACATTCATGGGCGTCATGGGCTGGCCCGGCGTGGTTATCACCATTTTGACAGTCATCACGTTGTGCAGGATGTTGCTCTCTGCACCCAGCCAAAACTCTAGTAAAATGAGTTCTAGTGCCCTCACCAGCAGCAACGCGGCTCACTCAAAAGCCCCATCCGAAGTCAAGGCCCCACCCTTGCCTGGAGCGAGCGATGTCGCATCGACGACAAAAGCAACCAAGTCGCAAGGGGCTGGCAAGTCGCAAGGAGCTGTAACCAAATCTCAGAATGCAGTTCAGATACAAGCAGCCAAGGTTGCGATGAAGCTCAAGAAACATCGCGAGAAGATGTGGGACATGCTTGTCAAGAGTTGGAGATCGATTGCCATTGTGGGTGGTCCCTCATTTACCTTTTCATTAGTTGATATGCAGTTTAATCGCACATTGTATATTAGTGCGTGGTCTTTGTCTTGTTCTATGGAACCTTCTGGATCTTCAACCTACTTGCCGTACTTATTATGAAAGGAGTCGGGGCTGACACTCCTTGGGTGCAAACATGGTATGCTTGTGCGCTGCAAGGGAATGGACGCGATGAATGCGCAAGCTTAGCTGCTCCTTACGCGCCTTCAAAAGTTGGTTTTATTTTAGCTAATATTGGTGTCAACCTCATTGGCACTGCTTGCTTCCTTATATTTGGTTTGGGAATGGTGGAGGATTGGCGAAATCTGATCACAAAAAGGTAGATGAATTTCCTTTCTTTATTTGAACTTCCTTCCATTAAAGCTTTTTCTTCCTGAGACCGTCTCGTGAAGGGAGAAAAAGGAAGGAAGGAGGGGGAAGGTCACTGAGTCATCAAGAAAGATCACAGCATGTCGCAGAAGTCGCAGAATCGCTGGTACAGCGCACCGGATCCGGACGATCTAACCGCTGAGACGCCTGTGCGACGCCGGCATCATGACCGAGGCTCTTCTTGGTCGGGGTCCAGTGCGCGGCGAGGGAGCGCGGACGTGGGTGGCGGCGGCGGCAGCGGGCTTGCACGGCTGCTCGCCCAGATCGACTCGGAGGACCGCATTCGCGACGAACGCCAGCGCATGTCGGCTGTGGCGCGTGCGCGTGTGGACGAGGACGCGGAGGCGGACGTGGTCGAGGTGGCCGAGCCCGAGTTGGAGCACGACCATCCCGAGGAGGATCAAGAAGGAGAAGAAGATACCGCCAAAGATTCGCGGATCGCACTCTGGTGCGTAGTCTGCAGGAAGCGGTATGCGGCAGACGCGTTTTCGGCGAAGCAGCAGAAGGTGGGGCCTCACGCGAGGTTCTGTCTCAACCACACGGGAACGTCAGGTACTGTTTACGACGCTTTCGATGCATCCTTCGTCAGACTCAGTAAAAACGCCCTCTATAGGCTACGGATACTCTTTCACTCGCCCGGACGAAGTCTTCCTCTCCAAACACGACGTATCCTTGGATAATTGGGAAGATGAAGACAATGACACAAACTCGCGTTCAAACAGAAAGTCCCGTAGAGCGAAAACTGCGAAGCAGCGCGAAGGAAAGCGTGCATCTATATCAACCGGTGCGAAAAAGAAGGCCGGACAGGTATTGACTCCCGAGGAGGAATTCTTACGGGAATATGGAAGCTCAGAAGAGGATAAGGTAGCTGATGAGGATGAACCGGATGAGGACGGTAGTGGGAAGCTTCCCGATGAGCCTTCCACGACGAAACGAAAACACTTTCGATTATCAGACAGTGACGACAGCGATAATGAAGACGTGAATGCAAGCACCTCCTCTGTATGTAACAAAATAGGAAGCAGTGGAGGTCAAGAGTCCTTTGTTGTGGAGTCGTCAGATTCTGATGCAGAATATAATGGGAAATCTGGAAAGAAACAGCACGAGCTGCAAATAAGTGACGAGGATGGGGATGATCTTTCAGGTGCAGAGATTTTGGAAGGAAAGCGGACGACGCGTAGCCGTGTAGATAGGAAGGCCATGGCTGCTTATCACAAAGCGCGTGGAAGTCAACCTCCCTCGTCAACGCGCAAGCGTAATATGGTGATTTCAGATGATCAAGGCGACGAAACTGCCCCAAAAGTTTGGGTATGCACTCCATCTAGGAGGTTCGTTCGGAAAAGGGATACCATGGCTCGTGTCAAAATAGATGAAGTCCAAGACGATTTCATCATTAATTTCAGTGACTGAATACATTCACTTTTTCGGAAATTGGTTTATATTCAACCAGAATGCAAGGAGGCAACGACACAGGCAGGGAATTCTAAAGGAACAGAAACTTACAACGTTGGCGTCATGGGAGGAGTGATCTCCATATCATCACCTCCAAACCCCACGCGAGCGTATTTACGCCTAAACATGCCGTCTATGTCAACCAAGTACCAGGTACCAGGGAACATGTCCTTGTTGCTGCTGACGGGTGTGTATTCTTTCGCGTTGTGTACGCCCTGACGAAGTGCCATAATCTCGTCGTATACCTTTGGCTCAATTTTGGTACGAGCCTGGAGACGGTCGGCAACACGAAGGTTGGACCTAATCCGGTTGAGAGTATCAATGGTTGCCTGTCCTTGCTGAACAGTGATAGAGAACATCGAGCTGGAGAGTCCAGATCCATACGAGAAGAGAACGAGTCTCTTGGCAACCAACTCCTCCGCAGTGACTTCAGAGAGAACGGAAACAAGCCCAGAGTACAAGGAGCCGCAGTACATGTTGCCCACATTGCGAGAAGCAAGGAGACCGGGGTCCACCTTGGCTTTCTGCTGTGCCTTCACAACTTCCATAAACACCTTCTCGACATTCTTGTCAGTGTAGGTGGATTCACGGGTGAGGTTTGGGTGCTCCTTGATGCTGTCCGGAATAGCAGGGAAGGCAGATGGATTGCGTAGGTAGTCGTTGAAGGCCAATCGACCAAAGGACTTTTGCACCAACTTGGAGTATGGGCAGTGGAACAGGAAGTAATCACCGACATCCATGTTGAGCTTCGCTGAGGCACCCTCCTTCTTGGCGACGCGTTCAAGGTAACCCTCGTAACACTTGTCAATGGCCTTGATGTAGCACATGTTTGACAGGGGACCATCCACTTCCGGGTATTCAGAGTGCAAGTCTGGCTTGTAGAAGTCCCAGACGTGCTCCATGAACGTGGAGCGCATGGCGCGGTCAAAGACGAGCGGAGCGTGACGTCCGAGCAACATAGCGACAGCACCCGCTCCACCCGTGGGACGAGCAGAGCCACTCTTGTAAACGGCAATATCGGCTGCATAATAAAGTCTTTAACGGCGCTCACGGTTTCCAGAACAAGTGTCTCACCAGCGACGACAATGGCCCATTCTTTGCCCTCCTCGACGTAACCGGACTCGAGCCAGTTGATCGCAGCAAAGAGAGCATTCGTTCCCCCGTAACAGGCGTTTTTGCAGTCGATTCCCTCTATGTTTGTGTTTCCAGCAGAGGCGAAGAGCTGCATCAAGACCGACTTCACACTCTTGGACTTGTCGATGATCGTCTCGGTGCCAACCTCCAGGAACCCAATCGACGCCGGGTTGATTTCATACTTGTCCAGAAGGTTGTTGACGGCTGCATTGACCAGTGTCAGCGTGAAGGTGCGAAGGGGGTCCCAAAAGCTCACCAGTCAAGCAGATGGAGTTGATGTCCTCCCGGTCATCGCAAATGGCCATGTTCTGCTGGCCAAGACCGATCGTGTACTTTCCCGCTGAGGCGCCATCGAATTGCTCTGGGACGAGCAGGTTCAGGATCCTGACTGCGATCGACAACGAACAGCAACGGAAACTCACCCAGCTCAGTTTGGTTCACAAACTGAATACGACGGTGAAGACAGTTAGAAACCTGAGGGTGTAACTTGGTGTCCTACTCTACCTTTTTTGGAATGTAGATTTCCGCTGCGTGGATGCCGACGTTGAAGGGGTTACTCGCCATAGTCTGCAAAGGGGTAGTTGCTCGTCAATACGCGCCAGCATGCATGAGACGGAAGCGGAGGAAGTATCACGCACGGGATGATGGGTGTCAAGATCTAGACGGGGTGAAGGGGCGGCACAGGCCTTTTATGGTACTTTTTCAAAGAGTCCCTTTTTTTTTTGATATGGTCTGATCATGGACCACAACCGCCAATTTCCGAGACGGAGGACACACCATCTTTTCTCTCACGAAAATGGGTGTTATCGACAGCGCCGTGCTGGACCTTATCCAGCAAGTATCCGTCTGGATCGAGTCCAACAAGGACAACAATCTGCCCGCGCTTGCCGCATCGGCTGTTGCCGTTATTGTGGTGACCCTGTTTTGGAGCTGGTTCGCTGCCTCAGGCACTGCAACCTCCTCGGTAACCCATGGCCTATTTTCCGCATGCATACCTTCGCGTTGCTGACAAGCAGAACCCAGGGCCCCGCTCCGCCCATGGTCAAGTACAGTGTTCCCTTTATTGGAAACGCCATTGAGTACGGAATGGATCCCGTCGCTTTCATGCAGAAGTGCCAAAAGATTTATGGCGACACGTACACGTTCCTCATGATGGGTCGCAGAATGACAGTTTGCCTCGGCGCCGACGGAAACAACTTCATGTTCAACGTCAAGCTCAAGGACGCTTCGGCCGAGGGTGCATACGAAACTCTGACAGTCCCTGTCTTCGGCAGCGAGGTTGTGTACGATGTTCCAAACGCATTGTTTATGGAGCAAAAGAAGTTCGTGAAAGACTCGCTATCCACCGCCGCGTTCAAGGCCTACATTCCCATTATCACTCAAGAAGTTAAAGCGTACTTGCACTCTCTATTTGAGAATGTCAAAGAGGGTGAAGAAGTCGAGATTGAAACCTTCGAGGCTATGTCAGAACTCACCATCCGCACCGCGTCGCACTGCTTAATGGGCAAGGAAATCAGAGATGGTTTCAACACGGGTCATGGTGAGTAATCAGGCGATGTAATTTTGGATCACTTATCCCAAACCACTCAGTTACGAAGCTATATCACGACCTCGATGGCGGTTTTGCCCCGATCAACGTATTTTTCAGATGGCTGCCCCTTCCAAGCTACTTTGCGCGTGACAATGCCAACCGGGAAATGACCAACTTCTTCAAGTCGATCATTAAGAAACGAAGAGCCAACAAGACCGAGACCTTGGACGTGTTGAACGGGCTTATGAAGGCGGAATACAAGGACGGTACTAGGCCTTCTGACGACGCCATTTCGCACTTGATGATTGCCCTCCTTCTCGGAGGTCAGCATACTAGTTCTACCACCTCATCCTGGATGCTGTTTGAACTGGCCCGTCGTCCAGAGATTATGTGAGTGACAACCTGACTGCGAGAAAGGAGCCTTACCCCCTTCATAAACTCCAGTGCTGACCTGTTGAAGGAACAAAGCATGGTTCTCACCGGAAAGCCCGACACGCCTGCTCATCTCTTGCCTGACCTCACTCTTGAGTCCCTTAAGCAGCTGACCTTGATGGATTGTGTGATGAAGGAGACACTCCGTCTTCATGCACCCATTCACACCATTATGCGATTGGTGGAAAATGACGTTCAGCACAAGGACTACGTAATTCCCAAGGGTCACTTCATTTGCGCTGCCCCGCAAGTTTCCCACCTGACCGAGTCCAAGTTTCCGGAACCTCTCAAGTTTGATCCTGTGAGACACGTCGGGTCGGACGAAGGAGCCGGAGAGTGGACCATCAACGGAGTGGATGTTGCTCAAAAGTCTGCCAAGTCGCTGTTCTTGCCGTTTGGGGCTGGTGGGTGAAGTTCATCTTTTTGTTTCGTAGATGTTAACTGTATTGGATAGGCCGCCACCGCTGCATTGGAGAGCATTTCGCCTTCATTCAAAACAAGGCAATTGTTGCGTTGTTCATTCGTGAGTTTGCGCATAAACTCTGCGTCGACAGCAAGACGGGAAAGCAAATTTTCCCTGTTCCAGACTACACTTCTTTGATTGCTGTTCCCAAGGCTCCACGGAACTTGATGGTCACCAAAAAAACAGTGGCTTGAAATTCCGCCAAATAAACCTGCCTCAAACGAATTCAATGTTTTTTGTTTCACCCCGATGTCGCGCCCCACTCTTCCCTCACGGGAAAGTACACTAATGATTTGAAATTGTCACAATCTCCACTGCGGCGTCTAATAAAAATATTAGACTTTGAATAAAGACCGAAGTATCTGTGAAACAATCACAGCCGTGAACAAAACAATGGGGCACCAAAGCAGAAATTATAATTCTTTAGAAAAAAAAAAAGGAAAAAGAAGTGAAAATGCCAGCCCCCCACAGCAACTCGGATTCGGACTTCGAGAAGCCTTCACAGAGGTGGCGGATAACCAGGTTACCGGTTTAGACAAAACTACGGCGTGTTGAGGAGGAGAAGGAGGTGAGACTGACGAGATAATTGCGACCGCTGAAACTCAATACTAAACTCAATTGCCAAACAGAATCCGCAGGTGGATTTTCCCAACTTCTGACACGTCTCGTTGGAGGGACTCGCGCTGCCAATAGAGGAAGTGGTTCGAATATAAATGATTTAGAGAAAGAGGTAACTAATTATGTCAAATGCTTGGTTCATGAATTCACTGATCATAACCTATCGTAAGAATAATGAGCCCATTTTTGATTTTGTTTCAATTAGAGCTGCCTCGCTTGCTGCCATTTTTGCTGCTGTTGAAGAGTGCCGACGCTGTCGCTGGAGTCCTCAACACAAACCCACGTTGTTGTGTCACTAGAGCTTGAGTTCCCTCCATTCCTCTTGGAACGCAAGTCTCGACAGACACGCCACTATTTGGGAATTGTTTGTTCCAAGCCACATCCTAAACCATCAGCAATCCACTTGCGTTGAAATTTCACCATACAAATGATTATCATGCTGGTTGTGCCCCAGAGTCTCCACTGGTATTCAAGAATCATTTTAGCAATGAAGGCATATAGGTGAAGACCTAAACATCATTGCTCTGTCTGTGTATCTATGATGGGAGTTTTGGTGTTCGAAAAGACTCGAGACACAGCTTTAATGCGGAGAGTGTTCACCCTTACAACAAGGATGTTACAATGACTCCTATAACTCTACACAATGATATCATTGGCTGACATTATGAGCAAATCATTCTAACTCTTCCTACACCACCTATCACTCCTGCCAGCTCTTCAATACGTTTTGATATTAATTTCCAAGTTAATATTCAGAAAAATATTTTTGATAAACAAATTCCAACCCTTCCACAATAGCTACATCATCTACATCATCCAAAACCACACCAACCAATCACAATGGGCAAAAGAATTCACAGGCACGTGACATCCTTTAAAAAAACAAATATAAGCTGGCTAATTCCGTTTTTTACCTACTGTGACGAAGAAATCAATCAACGGCGTCGTGCTTCCGAAATCAAGGCAAGAGCACAAGATGTTACAGAAAATAATAACAAAACTCATTCATAAGCATAAAGCATCCATCGGTGGTGATTGGTTTCCCATCAAGCAAAATTTTGTCAAGAATTCAAGCATGGTGAGACAGAAAGGTGGGATGGACATTATAAACAATGTCTTCAAGAGAAAAGGATTCTACAAGATGGCAGACCAAATGATAAGGAACAGCGGTTTGATGAAGATTACGATTTGCCTGCTTTGTTTGCGTTACGAGTAAACGCAGTTTTTACAGTAACATACACTACTTGTTTCACTAATCATCAAATAATCATCCATTTGTAGATCAAAAAGTTTATATTCTGAGAGATGTGCCTGATAACTTTATAGAAAGAGAATCAATACTATCACAAGAGAGTAACCCGAATCGAAAATGAAATCACTCCAGCCCTTCCATCAGTGTCACTATTTCATCAAATTTGGTGGGTGTCTTCTTGACATCAGTGTCTTTTGATTGTAAAGGCTGCTTGGATTCATCAGAAAAGACTCACTCTTCAAGCTCTTGATGGTTTGTTCGAGTTCATTCTTTCCTTCCATGACAGATTGACATTGGAATCGAATAGGATTCTCCAACTTCAAATGCTTCTCGGGCACGTCGATTGTTATAGCATCCTCCGAACTGAAATAAGGAACACCTACCTTCGAAAGGGTTGAATTAATCTTTTTTTCATCCATTTTGTAGATGTTATTTCGTGGATCTTTGTAAACAGTCCCCATTAGGAGTGATTTGAGGTATTTGGATCTAACGCTTGTTGATGGAACAACACACTTCATATTAGTTTTAATAATTGAACAAGAAGGTTTTTGAAATAAACGTTGAATTTGGATGAAAATAATGGTTTTCGTGTTTCGTTGTATCATTTTGTTACACAGTACATGTAATTTTACTCGCAATCTGATTGGTCCATTGTTTTGTTCATGATTCACAGCCATTTCGGTACAATTTCAAAGTCTAATATTTTTATTAGACGCCGCAGTGGAGAGTGTGACAATTTAAAATCAGTAGTGTACTCTCCCTTGAGGGAAGAGGACGGGGCGCGACATCGGGGGGTCCATAATGAAAGCGGAGAATCAAGACGGCTGCAAGAATGGATCTTCTTTCAGGGCCGCGTACGCCGGACGCGCCAAGCAATTGTTTGCAACCTTGATATCAAAGTTGATGTCCGCAATAAGAGCCTCTATGAGTAAAGAAGACGATCAGACTTCGCAACCTTGCGATAATTTAAGAGGTGTCGACGCTCACCCAACGACGTGTAGTTCTTCTCGGGCCGAATGTATCCCACAACCACCACTCTCAGTTCTTTACTGTAGAAGTCCTCCTCGAACTTGTGCAGAATATGGACCTCCGCAGAACGCTTCTCGTTCTTGTAGCTGGCGGGAAAAAACGGAAGATTAGCGATGTGATATGAGTAGCATCGCAACCCATGAGGTTCGCTGGCGTCCGACAAGAATGTAGAAACGTACTAAGGGTTCCATCCAAAGCTCATGACCATGGGATAGACTGCAGTATTGCTGTTCACCGACGCCCATCCATAGAGAATGCCCGTCTCAATGAATTGGCCAGCGTACTGTGAAACGTCCTCAGGCAGATTGGCTGAAAACGAGATTGCATGCATTCAATTCGAACGATCATGCATTGTTAGCGGTAAGTTCAGGGGGTGTTTGCACAGGATGAGCGCGAAGACGATCAATGCGTAGGAACCAACCGGTTGGAATGCCCAGCTCCTTTCCACCCCGACCGAAACCGTGCATCACGAGACCCTTGAGTCTCACGGGGTACGGCGACTCGACACCGTCGGGGTTGCCGACTTCCTCTGGCCTCGACTCGCTCATTCCAATCTCTTTTTCGTAATCAGAAAAGTGGGACGATAATGCCATTCGTAAAATAGAAAGGATTAACTACCAGACGAGATAATGGAAGGTAAAAAATTGGCGAAAGTGAAACCAGTTGCGCCAAAGGGGTACATGAAACATCGCCTCGTTCGAGGCACCGACTCGATTCCAAAAATAAGCAGAGTCAACGCCTCTTCTCCTTCCGATAAAGACACAAGAAGCATTCGAAAGGAACACCATCGAAACCTTCTAGTATCTACCGACCGTGCACCGTATATCGCAACTCAAGCCTACAGACTTACAGTAGTTAGGCTCTAGCAACTTAAGCATCGAGAAGCCCTGTGTCTCGAGTACCTACAGTTCGGTGAGGTACAGGTGGCAAGCAATCAGAAGGACAGTCTTTTCACTTCCAAACACTACTTCCCGGAACTCCATCGAAAGGATTATCAGATGATTGTGGCGCCAAAGACCATATCCCCTGCTGTGGCGAGCTCTCATCGCGCGACTCAGGATAGTCCGGCCACTAATTCAGGGTCGCTGGCGCCGAGGACCCAACATGCTTTCCTCGTACCATCGCAATCCCAACCAAAAAGTAGATCCGCCAGCAATGCGAGTGCTTCCAGTAGCTACTCCTATACTAGTCAAGCGACTCCCACCCCTCCCCTCAAGAGTAAGCTCAAAAAGCAAGCTCCGTCTCCTGCCTCCCACACTCCCTCAAGCGTCTCATTTCAAGGAGTTGTTTACCGTGACGATCACCATATGGGGTCATCTTCATCTGTCTCTACCCAAGAGTCCCAGTGGAGCATCCAAAACAACGTTTCTTCGCCGAAGCAATCGCGTCTGAACATTGCGACGAACTCAGTGTCTCATCGTTCCCTGTCAGACTCGCCGACAAGAAACTACTTCATCTCGGAGCCAGTTTCGTTTAAACCTCAAACTCCAACGTCACGGCCCGTTGTCCCTGTTGTATCCATCCCTGCAGGATTGCGTCCCCAAGAGATTCTTGCTCGCATTCCTCCTTCATACCTGCAAGACCGCAACTTTTACAACACTCTAGATGGCACTCGTATTCACCCAGATGCTCTGGTTCCTTGCACTCCTCTCGACGATCTGATTGACGACATTCTGATGCCAGTTACCGACGAAGCACAACTTGACACGAATGTGTACAATCCGTATGATGGCACTCGCGTTCATCCTCCACCGATTCCTGACTTTGTGAAGTTTGCTCACGAATTCGCCGCTTTTGACGAAGCTCGGCGCTTACATCCAGCTGGTCCTCGTCTTAACCCTTTCGCGCGTGCCTTCGTCCCTGGCTCTGCAGGTGTTAGTGGTGCCCACAGTGCAACAACCGCCCGCAGCTTCAATGAATTGGATGCCTATCATTTCGCGCAAGGAGGAAGGAAGAGGGCAAACAGCTCCGCGAGCCCAAGTGATCGGTTTGGCTATCGTGAGGCTGCCTTCAGACTTCATTCGGACCACACACAGTATCCTCAGAGAGGCCCATGGATGCCGCAAGGATTTTAATGTTTTCCTTGTGGTCTAGTATTCGCGCGTTTGAAATGGGACAGTGAAATAATAATTGACTTTAATTGACTTTCAAGGAACGTTCGACCTGTTTGATTGCTTGAAATTTCCATAACTTCACAAAGTCAGCTTGATTAGACATTTTTACTCCACGTTTTCTGCACTTTTTGTCAGCAAAGCTTAGTAGCAAGGCAAAAATCGCAATTTACCCTGCTGCTTGATCGCGCGTCATTTTGAGCTTTTTTTCAAAATCAGATGCAACTCTCTCGGCTGTATCAACGATCTAATCCATGCCTTAAATAAGCACAGTAAAGTTAAGAAATGGGAAGGCCTTACATTTGCATCCACTCCAGCCATCAAGGCAACATTCATTCCGAAACTCTTCGGGCAAGCCCCAGCAACCAGCTTATACAAGAACGTGACCTGGTGTCTGTGAAAAGGGGATGAGCTAAAGCGACACGAGCAGTTCCTTACTTTTCCTCGTCCGAAACGAAACTCATATGTTTCAATGACACCAATGCATTATTTTCGAATTCTTTTGTAAGCATACCGTAATGGGTGCTGAAAAGGCCCAAACAGCATGTGTTTGTCAGCAAGTGGTACAAGACAGAGAATGCAATAGCAAATCCATCAAATGTGCTGGTTCCGCGACCAAGTTCATCGAGAATGACAAGCGAGCGTGGTGTAGCTTCTCTCAAAATTTTCGATGTTTCACTCAACTCGACCTGACAAGGAAGTTGAGTAAATATTACACAGGCGATTTACTTTTCATGAGGTTCATTACCATGAAAGTGCTCTGGCCCGCAAGAATGTTATCATGAGCACCAATTCTTGTGAAAATCCGTTCAAATGGCGTAAGTTTACATGATTTTGCAGGAACGTAGCAGCCAAGCTGGGCCATTATCACAGCGATGCACGTTTGACGCAACAAAGTACTTTTACCGCCCATATTCGGTCCGGTAAGTAAGATCATGTTCGCACAACCTCCGCCGAGCTTTGTATCGTTTGGAATGAAATCCTTGCCACTGTCGGAAACAATGCATGGATGTCTGAGCTCCTCCACTTCAAAGACGCTGTTTTGGCCAGGTTCCGCTGTTATGAACTCAGGGCGACACAGGTCGCCGCCCATGGAAGCTCTACAGAACGAAAGGCTCAAGAGGCAGTCCACTTCAGCTAGATTTTTGACAATTGCCAGCCAGCTTTGGTAGTTTTCGTCGAAACGTGCAAACATTCTACCACGAACTTGTTTCAAAGCTTGATCGCGTTCTTCCCGAGCCTCTAGGAAACTTTCCAGCATTCTTTTGATTTCTGGGGTGTAGTATCGGGTCACGGCCTATTGAGTGAGAGTTGTTTTAGAGGTCGACACTGAAGAGTCGTTGGAACTCCCGACCTGCGTTTTGGAGAGCTGAATCCACGAGGACGGAATTTTCTTTACACGAGCTGGTGCTTCTAACTGAAACAAGTCTTTTCCGGAGTCCCTGAAAGTCAACTTGGTACCAACGAGTACCTCCATGTCCTTCCGGTGCTTATCCAGTTCCGCCTCAATGCCTTCCAGTTTGGCGGCCATTTCGTCATACACATCGTCAAAGCCAGGGTTGGCATAAATTTCGGTCGTGTTGACACCAGCGCTATGATCGAAGGCATCATTGAAGAAAAGGAGCTCCTCTTTGAGTTTGGCAGGCACACTCATACACAGAATGTTTACAAGACGTGTCGATTTGAATGAATATTTTGAATTTTCAATGTCCGTCATCATGTTCTGCATCGTTATTATGAGAATCGGGTAAATGTCGGCTGTCGCTTACAAAAATTTCAGAAAATGCATGCAGCACGAGCACAAAGTCCTTCACGCGACAAGAGCCAGCATGGATGCGCGAAATAATTCTTTCCAGGTCAGGAAGCTTCTTCATAATAGTGACCAATAAGGCTGAAGAATTGAAAGATTAGGTACACACTCGAACACCAATTATGAATAATACCCTGCAAGTCTGGCAAGCCAATCATATCATCGACTGCATCAAGTCTGTCGTTGATTGCGGATGCGTGTTGCAAAGGATGGCAAACCCAACTGATTTCTAAGAATGAGCTCAACGCTCTAGGCAGTATTTTACTTGCCTTTTAAAGAGCCTTTTGCCACTTGGAGAGACACAATGGTTCAAGAGTTTGAACAGAGTTCCATTGGAAGTGCCATCGCTAGTATTTTCGAACACTTCCAGGTTCAAAAGTGTCTGTCCATCGAGGATCAGGTTTCCTGACTGGCGCATCGGGTCATAGATTTGAAAATTTTTTGCGGAAACAAGATCTTTGTCCAGTTTAAGCTGTGGAGCAATTCCCATCAAAACGTGCAATATGAGTCCAAGGAAGAGCAAAAAAAGCATACACTGCGCAGGTATGAAAAGAGTCCTCCGAGCGATGACGTGGCAAGTGGGCTCTCAAGCGAAGTTTTAATAGCGTCGGGGTATAGAGCTTCTGCAACAAAGTAAGCGAGTGAGTGAGACCGTATTCACAACAACAACCAAGTACCAATATCTGCATCCTTATTGACAGACCCAAAGTAATGGGTGCGCCGCAACTCATCTACCGTTGTTTCGGAGGACCAAAATTCCACGTCAGGGAGCAAATGATTGATTTGAGGATCATTCAGGCAGTTCTTCAGAAGTTTTTGTGTTCTCTGACTAACACGTCCCTATGCGATAGAGGTCGAAAATGAGGGAATGGCAAAGGATGACAGCTGCAAACCTTCTCCAATACGAGTTCCTTGGGTTTCAGCTGCATTAGGAGAGTTTCCAGGTGGGTTCGATCCACGTCATCGTTGAAGTAGGAGATACCAAATTGGGCAGTTGAGGTGTCTACAAATGTGACACCGAATGCAGGCTCGGCAGAATCGCTCATGACGTCCTCCTGTAGTTTATACAATTTAACGACGCGCCAAAAAACAGTAAATGGACAACCTTAATGGACATGCAGTATGTGCTCATTTCACTTGTGAGTAGTTGAGTATCGACGAGGGTACCAGCAGTCAAAATCATGGTCAATTCTCGATGGATAATTTCTTTCTTGGAGGGACCAGTCTGTTTCTTCCTCTGCATTTCTTTTGCAATGGCATTTTCGACCTGATCTACTCGCGCAACCTTGTACCCTCGAGCCACAAACTGAGACGCCTATATTATGAAATACATGCGAATTTATGAATATTCATCGTTCAGACGGCCTGGGAGTGATCGGGAAATACTAACATATTGGTCGAAGCTCATTTCAGGAACTCCCGCCAGTTTCATGTTTACACGATCCGTTAATTTCCAATCGAATTCACGATGAGCGACTTCAGCGTCTTTCTCATATAGCTCTGGAAGTATTCCTTTAGATTTGACCGAAGTGAACGAAGTTCTGAACACA
Organism: Chytriomyces sp. MP71; assembly: GCA_025201725.1. NCBI lineage: Eukaryota > Fungi > Chytridiomycota > Chytridiomycetes > Chytridiales > Chytriomycetaceae > Chytriomyces > Chytriomyces sp. MP71. The sequence continues at coordinate 32,458 of MU614654.1, forward strand.
GACCCCAGAATTTTCCCTTCTTAAAGAACACGATGGTATCCCAATGCTTGGCTTTGATTTCCCAAAACTGTTTTTCGAACGCGGAGAACTTTTTCCAACAGTCAGGAGGTATATAAAGAGTGTGGGGGTCGTGTCCTTCTTCTCCAGGACGCTTAAGGTCTGCGTCGCGCTCATCAAGGAGGAAGGCATATCTGTCTTCGTTTCGTTTTTTGAAATCATCGTTACGTTCCTGTTTATGGTTGAGTGTCAAATCTGAAATAAGAATACACTCAATCACCTTCTTCTTCTCACTCGCGAATGGAGTCACCTTTGATGACGCTGCTGAGCCGGGAGTCGCTGCAGATGCCTGCATCTATTCCGCAGTTAGTGGGAACATGGAGATCCGCGGAGTAAGTATAGGTACTTTGGCCGTGTTTCGTGCAGGAGTTGAAACTAAGCCAAGATGCGGAGACGCAAATTGCTGGATTGATTTGCGACTAGGAGTTTTAAGCCTATCTGAGGGCATAACACTCGACGTGTCTCCTTCTCCATCGCCTTCTTCGTCGACGGCTGTTGATAGCCCATCAGTGTCACTGCAAGCACGGTCTCGCAGTAGTTACCCATATTTTTGGAGAAGGGCTCGTCCTTGACGCGCTTGTTCTTGTTCGCTATGGATGTCCGAAAATGGTTGAGGACGCGAGTTCACGCATGCACCCCTCACGAACACACACACACACACAACACGCACCCGGCTGAGAAGGAAAGTGTCCTCCGTTTTCAGAATCACTATCATCATCGATGACGTACTTCGAGCGCTTTCTCTGATTGGATAGAGGGCGATAAGCTCGCCGCCACAACACTAGGTTCTAGGCGCTCAGAAACGGAAGATTCGAGGGCGAATCGTAACGGGAGTTTCGTGGAGACATGATGCAAGGAGGGAGGGTGGATTCACGCACCGAGAGGGGGACGGAACGGGACGCCCTGTCGGTGCCATCGGTGTCTACCTCGACATGGTTTCCTGGAATCGTCTGTGTCTGAGTCGGCGTCTTCGCTTGCGCTGGTTGTACGGCACCGATCTCGACATAGGTCTGGAGGGCCTCAACGGCCGAGATGCAGCTCCCGGCGACGTTGGGCCCAGACGCAGACTCGCCGCCCTTATGCACGGCCGGTGAGCTAAAGAAGGATGTGATGGTCCGCTGTTGTTTGGACCCGCCGCCTGGCGTGGCCGCCTTCTTCTTGCCAAGCATATGAATTTGGAGTCTTTTTTCGGACATTCCGTCATCAGGACCGCCGCAGGGGAGGATTTCCAAGATTTCCGCATTGCGCAAAAGCATGTTCCTTTCCTCGCCAATGCGTCCGGCGGTTCCGCGTGCCACGTCAGAACACGATGGTGCAAGCGCTGTGGCCCACTCAATGTCCAACAATATCGGTCGCAGGGGTACAGGTGGCGGAGCAAACCCACTCACCTCAGATATTGATAGCCAAGATTATCTACGGACAGGGGGACTTTTGCGTGGATCACGTGCAGTTTCTTTTCCCGTCAGTGCAGCCCTTCCCTCTGCTGGCGGAGGCATGTTTCGAATAGTGCCTGCAACACCATACACGATACCCGAACAACCTCATTCCTCCAATTCCTCCAATTCTTACACTCCGTACGATTCGATTTCAGGAAGTACCATGTTGAAAGCCCACAGAGAAAGATCAAACTTAGGAAGTAACAAGGGAGTTTCAAACAACAATCAGATATTTGCTTCAGGACATGAGGTAAATGCACACAAATGTAAAAAGAGGAGCATTTTTTATTAACTTTGTGTTTCAGCGGGGCCGCGTTGTGTTTGTGAAAACGTCAAGGGATGCTTGCGATGGTCGTCAATGGAACTCGGGCATATTAAGAGAGGACCCTTCAATTATCAGCAAGAGGCAAGCTCTATTTATGTCAAATGTTGATGATATTTCTGCACGCGGAGAGAACGTCCGTGGATGGGTTGATCCAGACAATGCAATGGCAGCACGCGTTGCTCGTTTGGCAGATGTTTACAAGAAAGATCATTTAGATGAAATACGTCAAGAGTTTATTGATTCTAAAAACGCTTTGATGGCAGCGCAACGGACCATCAAAAACACGCGTGAGCACGAAAGGAGTGCGCACTCTCCAACGCTATCGATTGAAGACTCGTTTGCACAATTGACTGTGGAAGATGGTAGCAGGAGCAAGACCCAGCGATTATCCCAGAATTCTATTCGCTCTTCATCCTTATCCCGCCGTGAACGGGAACTTGGAAACCACAATACGTCATCCAAACTTCGTTCCAATTTTCTACCATCACCTAAAAGTTCCGATTTCGCGTCTACGATGGCAATCCTGAACGAACCTGTATCATTCTCTTCTGATATTTTAAGCTCGCTCACTTACTCGAACCACGCCAAATGCGGGCGCCAGCAACAACATCAACAACACGGTGTAGTTTACAAGAGCATCACGAGCTTGGGCTCGGGTTTGCCTCCTGCACGCCCAGACTCAAGCCAACAGCGCGTTTGGGAAAACGTGAAAGCGACTTTGTTCGATCGACCCGTCTCACATTCCGGCGACTCGTCATCGGCACCCATTATTACACCCATCCTACCTATATCAGCGTCTTCTTTGCAAAAAGGGCCAGCTCCTTCAATTTTTGTTTCAAGTTCGGTGTTGCCACACAGTAAAAGGAGGAGTGTCACGTGGGCCGACTTGAATAGAGACACTGAATACCTCAAAAAGTATGATGTGAACGCCATTCCAGGATTAGAGGTTGGAACATCGCCAGTGAAAATGAGAAGGAGGGTTCGAGAATAGTTTGTCATTTATTTGAATATTTGAAAGACAGGAACCAATAAAGGCAGAGGAGCTGATTGACGACATAGTGGGCATTCGGGCTGATTTTTTCGATTAAGCATCGTGTCACGTTGGCAGTTTCGAGTTACCTTGTTCCTACACCATTCGGCAATACACTGCCAACAGAAGAGATGCCCACAAGGTGTACTTGTGCTCACCTTCCTCGTTTCTAAGCAAAGAATACACTTGTTTGACGTGCCAATCAATGGTTCCATACCCAGATTTTCTTTTTCTGAGAGTTGGCCGAATTCCGATAATCCACTTTTTCCTTTCGCCATACCGGAGGTAGACGCCAATGAGTCGTCCGCCTCATCATTAGTGTCATCCCCACCCTCATCTTCAACGGCTTCCAATCTTTGATATGCTTCCCGTAAACCTTCAATTGCGAGCCTAAGAAAGATCATGATTCCCAAAAGCTCATATCCACCAGCTGTTTCTGCTTCACCTTGACGAAGTTTTCGAGTCATGGCCTGAAAGGTAGTCATGAGTTCACGCGCTTGACGTAAAACATCAACCGACGCTCACGTATTCAATGCCAAATATCCTCTTGGTAACTTCGTAAAATGTACCATACAGGTAAAAAGTCGCCAAATGCATGGCCGAGAGCACAGGGACAGTTTTGCGCGCAATCAATTCATGTGATAGAATCCACTTGGCAACAGCTGCCAAGCTGGAGATTTGAGATTCTACACGCGTTCGTTTGAGGCAGAAAATGAGTGAGAATAACTCCTCCCCAAAGCGACGCGACGAATTACCAGGTACATCCTCCAAGCCGGACTGTTCCTTCACGATCGACTTGCAAGCTGCCACGATCCATTCTCCAAAATATGGTGAAAAGCAATGGAATAGAATGTACAAGGTGCGTTTCTGTATCATTTGTGTGTATGAAGTTGAAGGGGGCACGGTTGAAATAGCGAGTCAGCGAACCGACCAGTAGGGAGGGAGCCATTCGCGACCGCGAACCACGACGCACAATGGCGGAGTACTCTTCGCCGAGGGTCTGAATGCCTGCGTTTGCGGAGGTCAGCAATCGCTGTGGTGCAGTGGTAAGTTACCTGCACTGAAGGTTGCGACGAGATAGACCAGCTCGGCGGCGGTGGAGATGCGGCGACGTGCGAGCGGAGACGAGACGACGTGGGCGGGCTGCCGCAGCAGCCAGGTGGCGATGATCCGCGCGACGGGACCAAGTTTGCCTGCGACGAGGGCGGCGTACATCCGGTCCTTCTGTGCGCTGTTTGCATTGCGCGAGTGCATTCCTCATTTCAGTCGTTCAGATCCCCGCGCGTCGCCGTCGCGTCACCTGCGCAGAACGTCCGCCGCTGATCCAGTTGGAAACTCGACCGACGCTGGCAGCGTCATTTTCTTTTTCACGGAAACCGATCCAAAACCCAATGTTCAGCTTCAGCAAGGCATCCGCAGACAAGCCCGTCCAGAGCGAATTCGTTGCGGATGCTGCCCAACATACACCGGAGGTCACGTCCGCAGCTTCCTCAGCCCTTTCCGTGACTGCGTTCCGACTTCCTGGCGGCCAGTACCTCCATCCCATCACCAAGGAGAACCCCGTCGAGCTGCTCTTTATCAACGACAATCCCATGGGGGTTCCTACCGCGAAGCCAAAAGAACGTTTGGCGGGTTCGTTCGGACCTTTCCCTATGCGCACAAACTATGATAAGTTTCTCTACGGGACGGGAATTGCCTACTTCTCGGGTAAGTTGTGCTCTCGTTACCATGTATGCATGCATTCATCAACTGATCATGCGCGTACGTAACAGGTTTTGTTGGTGGAGGTCTCTACGGAGCTTATCGCGGTCTTCAGATTGCGCAAGGAAACTCCTTTAACATTCGCTACAACAGCGTTCTCAACTCGATTGGAAGACAAGGTCCCAGGATCTCGAATTCCATGGGTGTTCTGGGTGCGTTTTGCCTTTTTTCTGATAACTGTCCTTCGCTGACGTCACAACTAAAATATGCGTCATCTCTTACTTTCAAAGCCATGGGATGGGCATTACTTGACAACTCACTCTGTTCGTTGAGGAATGGGAAGTCTGATTACTATAACCATCTCACTGCGGCTTTCTTGTCTGGAGCCATTTTCAAATCTACTGGTGAGTATGTACATACCCTGAAATCCTGATTCTCATAGCTATGATTTTAGCTGGGGTGCGTCCCGCCTTGATTGCGGGTGGACTCATGACTGCGGTTGTCGGTGCGTACGGCTTGAACGAAGTATGGACGGAGAAAAAAGAGACTGTAAAGACAATCTCTATTTCGTCTCCTCTGCCAGCTGCTGCATAGCTGAGTTCTGCATTCTTCTTTTTGAGATAATAAAAAAGTGAATTCGATCGCGTTTTGCAAAGAATGATGTTCCGGCGCTTCCATACGACTCGCGCGATCTACAAGCCCCGCATCATCAACAGTATCACAGAATATCGTGCACTCAGAAACGAATGGTTGATGCAAGGCAAGAGTATTGGCTTTGTCCCAACAATGGTGACTTTCCTCGTTGTACGTTGTCGTCACTTCAACATCCACATAGGGAGCTTTGCACAAAGGTCATCTCAGCTTAGGTGCGAGCCCTTGATTGATCCGATCAGATGCTGGGCTGTCGTAGTAATCTTCTCCGCTTTCCTCCAGCGAAAACAGCCAAAGCCGAATGTGACATAGTTGTGGCCTCTATATTCGTGAATCCTGCACAGTTTGCGCCGACTGAAGATTTGGATAGGTATCCTCGTACTTTCGATAGTGACGTGGATCTCCTGTCAACAGTTGGATGCGATGCAGTTTTCTCACCAGGTTGGAAGCCTCGATTATGCTTCCACTGGAGCTCATTCTGATTTTTATATCGTGGTCGGAATGCTATCAGCCGTACAGGAGATGTATCCCGCGGGAATCACGTTGGATGTTAAGAGACAATCGGGTGCCTTTGTGGAAGTTCTCGGAAAGTCACACATGCTGTGCGTTATTGCGAATATGCATTGACGAATTTAATCGTTCTAATCTTCAACACGTGATTTAGGGAGGGGTCTGTGCGTCCACATTTTTTCCGCGGTGTCGCCACAATCGTGACGAAACTCTTCAACGTTATTCAGCCTCACAAGGCATTTTTCGGTCAGAAGGATGGCCAGCAATGTGCCGTGATTCGGACAATGGCTAGAGACCTTTTAATTCCAACGGAAATTATAGTGTGTCGTACAGTTCGAGAAGCAGATGGCCTCGCAATGAGTAGCCGTAACCGCTATTTAAATCCTGCAGAACGCGACTTAGCTCCGGTTCTATATAAGGCGCTGCATGAGGCCGAGAAACTATACCTCCAAGGGGAACGAGACGCTAATACATTGAGAACAACTGCCATGACAGTTTTGGAGGCCAGTGGTGCCCCAATCGAATACCTTAGTGTCGCAAACTCTCTCACGTTGGAAGAGGAGCAAGGTCTAGTCGGTGCTGACGGGGCGATGATATCTGGTGCAGTTAAAATCGGAAAAACGCGAATTATTGACAATGTCCTGTTGGGAGTGGAAGTTCGTTCATGAATTAGTTAGTTCCTTCCTTCGTTTTCTATGAAAGCAAGAAAAAGAAACAACAAAAAAAATGGTTGGAGCATCGCACGCTGCTTGCTCGGCCAACTGACGCATGCACTTTCCCCTCTCATTAGGGTGCCAACCAAAGTAACCTGCCTGGTGCGCCCGGCAATGGCAACAACAAAGACGAAAGCGTGAGTGTCACCCGCTTGTTTTGGATTTGTTTTCAGGCCATGACGCGTCCGTGTTTCAAAACCCTCAGAAGAAGAAGCAGAAGAAGTGGGAGCAGCCGCTGCCTACCCGTGTCGGAAAGAAGAAGAAGAAGGGTCCGGACGCCGTCCACAAGTTGCCAGCAGGTGGAGGCTTTTTCCTGGTTTCCCAAACTGATGCTTTGTTCGCTCATACTCCCGCCACGCAGTATTTCCCACGACTAGATGCAAGCTCAAGCTGCTGAAAAATGAGCGTATCAAGGACTTCTTGTTGCTGGAAGAAGAGTTTGTGCAGAACCAGGAGCGCCTGAAGCCGCAGGACGAAAAGAATCAGGTGCGTAGATTCCATTTTCTGTAACTTGTAGGGCCTTTTGAATTAACATTTTATGTTTTTTGCCTCTGGCATGGCGCAGGAGGAACGATCGCGCGTGGATGAACTTCGTGGAAACCCGATGAACGTTGGTTCTCTCGAGGAAATCATTGACGACGACCATGCCATCATTTCCGCAACCAGTGGTACCGAGTATTACGTTAGCATCATGTCTTACGTGGACAAGGATTTGTTGGAGCCAAGCTGCTCCATTCTGTTGCACCACAAGGTATGTATTACCATTTCATTTACCTTCGCCCTTTCCTTGGTCTTACTGCTTGCAGAATCTCGCCGTTGTGGGTGTTTTGGCGGATGATGCTGACCCCATGGTGAGCGTGATGAAGTTGGAGAAGGCACCAACAGAATCCTACGCAGATGTAGGAGGATTGGATCAGCAAATCCAAGAAATCAAGGTAGCCACTTGACTCAGCATTTGCTCATTTGACCTTTCTGACTTCGTGCCACCGCGCACCAATGTAGGAGGCCGTGGAACTCCCCTTGACACATCCTGAGCTCTACGAAGAAATGGGTATCAAGCCACCAAAAGGTGTTATCCTCTTTGGTCCTCCTGGAACAGGAAAAACCCTGTTGGCGAAGGCCGTCGCCAACCAGACTTCCGCAACTTTCTTGCGGGTTGTTGGATCTGAATTGATTCAGAAGTATCTTGGTGAAGGACCCAAGTTGGTTCGTGAATTATTCCGAGTCGCGGAGGAAAATGCACCTTCTATTGTGTTTATTGATGAAATTGATGCTGTTGGTACCAAGCGGTGAGGCCATCATTCTTATTTGCCTGACTTGACAGACTGATGTGTTCTCCCTAGTTATGATTCCAACTCTGGTGGTGAACGCGAAATTCAGCGCACAATGCTTGAGCTTCTGAATCAACTCGACGGTTTTGACTCTCGTGGTGACGTCAAAGTCATCATGGCAACCAATCGAATTGATTCCCTGGATCCTGCTTTGATTCGTCCGGGCCGTATCGATAGAAAGATTGAGTTCCCACTTCCTGATGTGAAGACCAAGCGAAGAATCTTTAACATTCACACAAGCCGTATGACCCTTGGTGATGATGTAAACATCGAAGATTTTGTGATGGCGAAGGATGATTTATCTGGTGCCGACGTGAAGGTGAGTTTTGGCTTGCGTTGTCTTGTGTTTGGCGCGCACTGACTCCAGGCCAGGCCATTTGCACCGAAGCCGGATTGCTTGCTTTGCGTGAACGGCGTATGAAAGTCGTCGGCGAAGACTTCAAAAAAGCAAAGGAGAAGGTTTTGTACCGCAAGAATGAGGGAACTCCGGAAGGTGCGCGCCCGTGCCATTCCCAAATTTTCGTTTTCTTGACACTGACATGCGCAAATTATACAGGGCTCTACATTTAAATGTTCGTCACTAATGTCTTTCCTTCGTCCTTTCGGAATAAAACAATTTATTCTGCGCGGGCAAATGTATGATCCAATTCCCGAAACAAAGCGAGGCCTTGCTCCTTCGCGTCTTGAATCATTGCAGCCAGTAAGCTTGGCTCAATACTTCCAGCCCCAATTTTGTGAATCGAGCAAGGCAATCCCTTTCTGTTGATGGCAACTGTCAGCTGCACATCGGAACATTTCTCTTCGAGTGGAGAAGGGTCCAGCACGTAATAGTTGCCAATCTATAAGCATGGATCGAAGTCACCACACACCACAGAAAGGTTCTTTCACACGAACCTTAAATAGAGTTACAATTACAGGTACTTGATGATGACCCTTCAGCTCTTCGGTCTCTTCATCTGCCACGTCAAATTCGTAGCTTGTGTTTCCAGTGGCTGAATTTACAGATTCCTCAATGGAAAACTTTGGAATTAGGGTGTTGTGCAAGGCTCCACGCGTTGCCTGAAAAATGGTGTCCAGCAAGTTGCCACCGTATCCCAACACCTTGATGTTATCCATTGGCAGGAGCATATAAAATAGAAGCATTGGTAGGGCAGTGTATCATTAGGCCAAAGAGCACGCGTCAGTACCAGGTCTCACCAGCGCATCGACATGAATCACCCAGCAGGTGTTTGCTGGTACGATGCACAGGGATTCAAGATCCAGGCCGCCATGGTCGCCATTCAAGAGTTTTGCTATGAATTCCGCGTATTCGACACATAAATCTTCGACGGCACGCGGATCCATGGAATATATGATTGCGGGCGCACTACATGCGCGAAAAGGGTGTTTATAGGTTCGTCCGAGAGAGAAGGAAGAGCACGCACCATTCGACGGAGACGACGACACGGCCGCGCTTGAGACGAGGGTCTTCGGCATGCATTACCGCAGCGTCGCCATCCTCTGCGCCGCCGTTACCGAGACCATCGGGCCCGTCATCCAAGTCCCGGTCACCTGCAGAGGGACCGAGGCCTGTCACGCCCTCTGGCGCGCCAACAGCCACTTTCACACCAACGAGCACGTGGGAGCCTGCGCCGGTTGTTGCGCGACACGAGCCGCTCGCCTGCGCAACGACACCCGTCTCGAACGATGCTGGTCGCACGTCGCGCCGGCCCCGGCCGTCCGCCCGCACCCCGGCAGAGACACCCTCGCGAATGTACATTCTGGTGTGTGCATGTGCGCGCGTGAGTTGGTGCGTGTTTGTTGTCGTCCATCGCGTCACGCGCGCCGTCGTCGACTCACCGTTCACAGATTGACACAGACATTTGATTGCAAAAAAATAACAGACGAAGTTGAGCAAAAATGACCGCATTCCAGATCGATGGCCGCAACATCCTCCTCACGGGCGGAGCCGGATTCATGTACGTACGAGTCTCTACGGCCGATGCGCACTGGTGGCGGAGGGTAGGTGTCAACGCTCATATCGCTTCACGCAAACAGCGGATCTCACGTTGTCCACCTGATTGCCACCCGTTTCCCGTCAAGCTCCATATACACAATGGATCGCCTCGATTACTGCTCGTCGGAAAATAACCTTGCCTCTGTGGCAAACTTGCCCAACCACCACTTTATCAAGGTATGTTGTTTGACGTGTATATTGCCCTGCCTCACCAGAAGACTTAGGGCGACATCACATCGGCTGATTTTGTTTCATATATCATTTCCCACCACGATATTGACACGATCATGCACTTTGCTGCCCAGTCACATGTCGACAACTCGTTTGGAGACTCCTTCGAGTTTACCAAAAACAATGTTCTCGGAACTCATGTTTTGCTTGAAGCTGCTAGGCAGCACCAAGTTCTGCGCTTCATTCACGTTTCCACGGATGAGGTTTACGGTGAAGTTGACCGTGGCAGCGTAAGTGGGCCATGACTCTCTTGACGTAGAATAGGGACTGAAACTGGTTGTAGCCCCATTGCACGGAGGATACCATTCTAGCCCCCACAAACCCGTATGCGGCTACAAAAGCCGCTGCAGAAAGTCTCGTCATGGCGTACTTCAAGTCTTTCAAACTACCAGTCATCATCACTCGTTCAAACAACATTTATGGTCCCCATCAGTACCCAGAAAAGATTATTCCGAAATTTATCTGCTCTTTGCTGAATAATCAGAAATGGTTTGTGTTGAACCTGCCTCGAAGAAAAGTGAACTGAAAGGTGATGTTGCTCGTTGAACATAGTTATATTCACGGAAATGGAAGCAATTCCCGACACTATTTACATGCGACGGACATTGCAGCAGCAATGGTCGTGATCCTGGAAAAAGGTGTTGTTGGAGAGACGTACAATATTGGCAGTGATGTTGAACTAAGCAACATCCAACTTTTCCGTTATTTGCTGTTGAGACTACAAATGCATGGGGTCAAATCGACGCAAATGGTGCCTGGCGCTCCCCCACCACTTTCCGTGTTGGGAGACACTGCGGGGCTAGGTCAACCGTTGGAGGGAGAGGAGGCATACTTAGACTTTGTGGAGGACAGACCTTTCAATGACAGACGCTATGCGATCGATTCAAGCAAACTTCAAAGGCTGGGATGGAAGCCAACAGTTTCCTTTGAAGACGGAATCCAGAAGACAAGTTGAGTACTGACGTTAATCACTGTTCGGTTTCTAAACAGGATTTTCTTGCAGTTGATTGGTACCGAGAACATTGGTCAAACTGGTGGGATGAGGATGTGGTCGCCACATCACTTGTTGCACATCCATCGAAAGTCATTGTCCGGAGCATCTTGAACGCACGACAGGGCACTGAATAAACATACGTAATCGAACTTCATTTCAATGGGCAAAACAAAACCCTAAAAATTTAAGACTCAGTCAGAGTCGGAGTCCTTTGGCTTGTCTCCTCCTTCAATCAGCCACTTCAAATGACGCTCACGTCTTCTGACTTCACGCTCTTTCACTTGGTTTCTTGTCAGCTTCTTCTTCTTTGGGCGGATTTTGGCCTCGATTTTTCTTGCTTCCTCCTCATGGTCCTCGAAATTCGCGGCGGCAACGTCGTTCTTACCCTTGTGAGTGAGCTGTCCGCCTTCCACATGCCACAATTCGGGACAGAGTGCAGTCAAAAACTCCTCATTGTGAGAAATCATGACCACCCCGCCTCCCCAATCACGAATTGCGACAGCAAGACCTCCGAGAGAATCACGGTCCAAGTAGTTGGTGGGTTCATCAAGCACGAGAATGTGGGGGTTTTGCCAAAGGGCAGCGGCGATAACAACCTTGACCTTCTGACCACCAGAGAGACCTCCGATAGCATTAAAGTCGGCAATGTCTCCATCCAGGCCGACATCTTCAAAGTGCTTGCGAATGACGGACGGGATCAGTTCACGGTATCCCAGACCTTCACGTGCAGCCTCATGGTCGTCAAATTCTTGAACAATTTTGTTGAAACCTTCTTCCACTAGGCGCTCACGAGGAAGCCACGAGTTGAAACGATGCTTGTGACCGACCCATTTCACCTCGTATTGGAAGGATTTCTTGAGCTTCTGACGACCCAAAATATACTCAACCTGTCTCTTGGAGCCTTGAACATCCAAATACTTTTCCATTTGCTTCTGGTCCTCGTTTGTGAGGACACGGGTAACTTTAGAGTGAACTTCGCGATCATCCCCATTCGCATAACGCCATTGCAGGTACTTGTTGGGGGTCAGGTCTAAGTGCTGCTCCAAATGGTGGAACGCATGCTGAGCAACATAGCCGACACGCAAGTTCGGGTGTTTCCAGACTGTTCCCGTGGAAGGCTGTACTTCGCCGAGAAGCACCTTAATGAGTGTACTCTTTCCAGCACCATTTTTTCCAATAATGCCGACGCGCGAGCTCAAAGAAACCTGGACACTGACATCCTTGAGAGACTGCTTCGAAGCACCCGGGTAACTATAGGTGACATTGTTCATGTAGAGAATGGCTTTAGTAGTTGACTTGACTCCTGTGAGGATGGTTGGCGGAGGGAACTTGAAAGTCACTTGAGACGCACTGAGAGTGTAGTAGGACTTGGCTTCCGGTTTGACCTTTACAAACTCACTCAAATTACCCTTGTAGTAGACGAGCTTTTTCCGCTCGTAATGAATAATATGCGTACACACGTTGTCTAAAAATCCAGAGTCATGCGACACAATCACAGAAGTAATGCGAGTTTGACTGTTCAGGTAGTCCTCCAACCACTTGATATTCGCAACATCCAAGTGATTTGTCGGCTCATCCAACAATAACACATCCGCGTTCATAAGCATTGCACGAGCGAGCTCCAATTTCATCTTCCAACCTCCTGACAAGGAACCAACTGAGTCTTGTTGCATTTGATCTGTGAAGCCAACTTCAGTAAGTGCAGCCGAAATCTCAGCCTTGGTTTTTTCCTTGAGCTTTTCATCGGCTGCAATGAACTCAACAATTGGAAGCGATGCGTCTTCTCCTTGCAAGCTGTGCTCGACCATAATCGTGCGAAGCATGTCAGGACTTGGGAACCCTTCGAGCTTCCCCAGCGAAATCGCCCGCATAAGCGTTGATTTTCCTGCACCGTTGGCTCCACATAGTCCGTAACGTTTTCCTCTCTTCAGAGTGATATTCGTGTGGTTGAGCAACATCATGCCACCATAAGCCAAACTATAACAAAATTCAATGTGACGGCAGTACAGGAGGAATGCCATACCTAAAGTCGCAATTGCAAACCTCTTCACTGCCATCATCCTCATCAGCATTATCGCCTTGTCGCCGTTTCTGTATCGAACAAAGGAGATTAGCAACAAAATAAACAGGATTGCATACGCACCCTGTCTAAAGCCTGATAGTGCGCCAAGATACTCTTGATCACGGGCTCGACGTCACTCTTATCAACAAATCCAGCCAAGATTGATGTGCAAATATCCAACTCTTTCCACTCTTTCAGAGAAAGTCGGTTTTCTTTCAGCATCGTGGAGGCCATTGGTGCAATGTACTCCAAAGCCTGCAAGAAGAGCGGGTCCACAAAAACACCAGCATTCTTGAAAACCGTGCTTTCGAAAATTTTGAGAACCGATGCCGGGAGAAGCTGTTCTTACCATAAGTTCATTGGTAATCGATTCAAAATCATTACCTCCTCTGGAATGGCATCGGGTAGCTTCGCGCCTCCACCCGCTTTTATCAAAGTATTTCTAGCAGCGGTCGCCAAAGCTCGAACCTCAGGAAATGCCGCCATTTCTATGATGGTGTCCAATCCGGGAAGCAAGTGCGGCAAGAACTGACCAGCTTCAGCTGGGTCCCTCACAAGCTTGCACAAGTTGTCAATGATAATTACCGAAGAACGTTGAACGGTCATGCTTCTCTCATTCAAAGCCCTGACAAGAATCGGAACCAGAATGGCAAGCGCGGGTCCATTCACTTCGGCCACGAAGGTGGTTGCACTGAGCTTCGAAATGCATTCAGTGATATGGTCAGGGTGAGCGATGCAGTCCACGAGAATTGGAATCTTCGGAATGAGATCTTGGTTGGCAACAACGCTACAGATGCTCGTCATTGTGCTGTAGGCAGCTTCCGAAACCTCCGTCCTGGTGTCATCAATACATTCGCTGACTTTTGGGATCAGAGACACCAAACTGGCGCCAATCTGGTCAGGTGCCCTGATGGCCAAGAATTTGAGGATTTCAAGCGATGCAACTCTGGATGGCAGTTGTCAGTTCTTTTCGTTAGCTGGTCTCGAAACCAACCTCGTGTGCCACTTGCACGAGGAGGGAAGACCGTACTCGTATAAGAACGGAAGTAGGTGAGGCGCCACAGCTTCGGGCGAAGGAAGTTTAAAAAGGGCTTTCAAGGCATCGAACTGTTGAAATCTCGAGTTGAGCAACTACAATTCACTCTGACCTTAAATAGCGGAAATCACTTACTGCGGCGTCACGCACAACCTGTCCCTTGTCAGCGCAGAGCTCCATGATGAGAGGACCAACACGACTGAAGACCAACGGAACACAACCAGCCGCACCCGACGCCTTGAACAGGGACGCAAATCCAAGCATGGAGCCTTCACGAGCCAGACCGCTTTTCTTGTCACGGCCTGCAGCTTCCAATGAATCGAGGACGCCGAAATCTATCAAAGTGCGTGGTCCCTCCGTCGCCTTGTCACCGAGAGTGAGGCGGGCAAGAGAATTGGCTGCAATGACGCATTCATCTGACGTTTCCGCTGTGTACAACTCCTTCAGCAGCGCCTCGACAGTCTCTTGCGTCAAGACTTCCCCTGGCATTTTTGCTTGATAAAAAAACCAAAACACGTTTTTCCCGTTTCATTCCTTTTCAATTTACGAGTGTTGATGAAGACGGGCCAGTCAGCCGCCCCTTCCCCTTCCTTTTGTTCGATGCATCCGCATTGCCTGGTCCACCAATTCGTCTTGCAAGGGGAACCAGCGCAGCTTGTTGGTGTCCTCCCGATTCTCCTCCATCACCCATTTGATCCAAACTTGCTTCCAAGCCTGCCCCTAAAAGGCAAGGCAAAAAGCACCCACAGCAACAAAGCAACATAGCAAAGATGAAAAAAACAGGGATCATGACGACTGAGGCTGGCGGATACCCGTCGTTGCCAGATACTTTTCTCACGAGAAGGTAGGTGAAGACGGAAAAGACGCATGCAATTATAACAAAGACTACAGCAAAACAGATGGACGCAGTCCTTCGTTCAGCCGCATCAATACTTGGAAGGGACGACAGAAAACCGAGGAGGACAACTATGAGATTCAACGCAATCAGAATATAAAGTGGTGTAAACGTTATGCTGTGGTTTGAGGAATTGAAGTGAGGAATTGAAGTGTCAGCTGCAAAACTAGGTTTCGAAACAATTACCCCCAAGACAATGTATCTGAGTCGAGCTTTTCAACCAGCATCACTTCCTGGCAAATTCGCAAGAATATGAAATGATAATCCTGAAAAACAAGATATAAGACTTCTGAAAACGTGAATGCCCTTGACGCAGTATTGTGTTCGACTTCATCGTCCAAAGTTTCTGGAACCACAAGATGCACTCCTTCGCGCAAGCGTGAAACAGTTGACGCAATACCAGACAAGAGATTCGAGGCTTCAATCATGAACCACGGAACAAAAACAGTTCCCCAATTGCATGTAATAATGCTTTCCAAGCGCAGCGCAATCAGGACATCGAAAGCGACCAATGCACCGATGTAAGCAGAGTTGTAGAGTTTTTGTAAAATTCTAACAATCATGGAAGCCCTCTGGTCCTCGGGTTCCTCGTCGTCGTTCGACATAGGTGCGAAAATAGCTCCGGCAAAAACGAGGCCCAGTACGATGAATGAAGGGATGAACACAGCAGGCCAACTCCAGCTAAGTTTACCGTCGATTTTCATAGATATGAAGATGGGAAAGAGGAGCAGGATTCCAGACAGAATGGTGATAGCGCAAAACATGTTTTTGATGGCCAAAATAAGCGAGACATCCAAGAAGGGCATCTTATCCATCATTTCGACACCATTGGCACCGTAACGATCGTAGACCTGTCTTTTCTTCTCGTCCGCTTTCCGAAGGATGGTTGAGATTTCATCGACAGACTTCGTGGGCAAGACTCACATAGGACGTCATACGCCTTGCTTAGCCGTTGAAATTCTTCCGCAGCGGTTGGATCATCACCTCTCTTGTCCTTTAAACTGAGTCAGGATGCGAACGTTGCCAATCGGTTCAACAGACCGGATGACAGCGAAGGGCCGCCTTTCGATACGACCGCCTAATTTGATCGGAATCCGCATTCTTAGGAACTCCTAAGATATCGTAGTAGTTTTGTGGTGGGGACTGAGGCGTGTCTTCCGTCCACACGGATGCGCCGGATCGCTCGCCTTCGGTTTCCATCTGGAGAAAAAGACGAACTTGGTTTTTTGTCGTTCCAAAATCAACATTCACCAAAAAATAGTTACGTGGTCAACGATTACAGATGACAATATCAAATTGTCATCCATGACGATCATTGACTTAATCTGCTTCTCATTTATAGAGTGTTTAAGAATCTGTGCAAACATTCATCTTTTAATGGTTTGAAGAATAGATAGGGATAGCTGCTTGAATTCACTGGGAACACCGCACATTTCAATAATAGCTATTGAAGCTCCCTATCAATGCATTATTATGATAGAAGAGGTGGCAAATTTGAATTTAATAGCATTCTGCAAAATCCTTTGACAAATTTGAGTATTGTTTATAGGAAGCTGTACAGCCTGAAAGACTCACTACAACTTGTCAACTTGTGTCGTTACTCTCGAATAAAGCATTACAACTAAGCTTGGCTAAGAAAAAACACAAATAGTGACCTTAATAAATTCAGAACAGTTCCATATCCTTCAACTGCTCGTTAACCTGCTCAACATGCTGCTTCACACTTCTAACCCTGTCTACAGCCTCTTCTTCATTGCTGTAGTAGCCCAGATTCTTCCAAGCCACATGATCATTGGAAAATAATAGTCCAGCATAGAATTTTTTCAAAGTATTTAAACCAAGAAACTCCATTGTGTTTGGAAGTTGATACAGATTTTTGTGCAATACATTGTCCATATTAGAAGCATTAAACACTCTTTATCCAACTTGCCAACATCCTCATTAACACAATGTCAGCCAACCTTTGCGTTGCCAATGGTCATACCAAGAATCAACATGTAAAGGGGCTTTCATTTAGTCACCTACAAGAATCACATAGCCCTGTTGGGCATGTGCCAAAGTAACCTTGCTTGTCAACAACATGAGTGTCATAAGGAGCCCTTTCCAGTTTTACAATTTAACAATACATTAACAAATTAACTAATTCTTATCAAGAAAGTACGGGCAGTAGATCTTCCTTCATGCAACCACATCCAATTCTCATCAAATGGGATGCTGCTTGCAGTTACACCTTGCATCACATCATCATGCATTTCATTCCAAGCAAGAAGTGGAATCTTTGTGGTGCTGCAAACTTTCCTTGGCAATCCCTTTATGCATATTGTGCTTGTGGAGGGGATTTCTTGACATAAGAATGTTGAGCAATTGATACCACAAATTCAAGCCATTCTATTATTCTTTATGTTAGAAACATTGAGGAAATAAAGAATATAACATAACAAACTAAAACACCAATTGCGGTAGATCTCGTCCACATTTTTGATTTTGTACACATAAATTGTCAGAATTTTTTATCAATATGAAAAATGCAATGTACAGTGTTCATTTATAAGCCTCGCAGCCTTGTTGGTACTGGCCAACTTCACATATGCTTTCTCTTTCAGTTTCTGCTCTGTCTGACACATATGCTTTCTCTTTCAGTTTCTGCTCTGTCTGACCCAATTCATAAGACTTTCAACAACCTGCTAATCCTGTTATCTTTCTAGAACAAAGCTGATCAAGGGAAGGAACCCACTTCTCTACTTTAATTCATAGCTGTATTTTCCTACAAATTTTTGTGATAAATTTCTGTTGTCCTTAAGCCATGGGACACCTGCATTATCTTTTAGTAGATATGCTGAGCAAAACTCCTTACCTGACAATGTCTGCAACCTGGGTCCTGGTGTGAAGCTGCTTAAAGCTAGAAGGCAGTCATGAAGACCCAGCCCTACTTGAATAAGTTAAAAAATGATAATGGTAGTGGTGTTTCACTGCACTGAGCTCCCACTTATGCTGTACCCTCTATGTCTCTTCTCAATGTCAAACTAGAGTTGCTGTTTACTCACACTTGATTGAATCTCTTCACTTCAATATTCAGAGCCCTGAGCAAAAATCACATTGTGTCAACACCATTTTCTTTTGTTGCATCTTCATAGACATGATGTATGGCATCCTTTATATGATTAAATGAAAGGTACAGCTTAGCAAACTAGAATTGAAATGCAAATGAAAGGCTTGGAACATAACTTGAAAATGAAAGCTGAGAGAACCCAAACTGGTGTCCTAACAGCGTAACAGAAATGTAGTTTAACTTCTATTTTCATACCTAGCTTACTTCTTATGCCAACTCAAAAGGCTCATGGTCATTCTAGCTCTGGACTGGACTGTGCCACCAGTGTGCTCCTTTTGCCTGTGCAGCTATTTCTGTGATGCTTGCTTACAATGCTGCAGGCACTCCTGCTGCTAAGTGGATGTGATGACTCAAAATAAAGCTGCTCAGGCCATACAAAAAATTAAAATAATAAGGCAGACTGCACTATTTAATTGCCAGATGGACAGGTATGAGACATCTACTGACCTTTACAAGTGTACCATTTCTATCCTCCTGGAATGTTTCAGTGACTGTGATATGAAACATGTCAGTTACTTTTCCCTGCCTTGTAAGCCAGCCACATTTTGCATCAGCTGACCCAATCTGGTGGTATTTGGGTCGAGTGAACCCACATGGAGAGCAACACTTTTTTGCATCATTCTAAGGGTAAACCCATGGTTTATCTTTCTGTGTATGCAGTTACTTTGTGCCATCCTGCACGTGCAAGTATTTTTATTTCTAACTTTTGCATGGGCAACTTTGTCAGATATTGATCCAAGTTGCTTTTGGGTATGCTTGCAGAACTGCTGTCTCAAATCCAAAGATTTCAGAAGACACTTTTGAATGTTTCATGCCCATAGTTTTCAAGATTTTGCCTTTCTAGTGTCATTCTGGTGCCTCAACAAAGTTGAAACTCCCAGGTTTGCACTACCTTGTTGCATATTGCTTCTATTGGCATGATAAAGTATCTTTTTGTCATCTCATCTTTGTTTCTTTGTTTTTTGTTGTTGTTTTATTTGCTATTTATAGCTTTATGCAGGAGATCCCATTTTTGTGTATCTATCTCCAGGCTTCATATTTCCATCTGCCCCCAGGCTTTTATGGCCATTCCTGACATTCCTTACTGTACTTCTCCTGCTCTCAATGATTTGCTTCCAAGTGGTCCCAGAAATTGCTCCATTTTTGTTTGGAAGCATTTCCTAGTTGGTGGTTGTCCTTCTTGAGTTAGGAAGAGGACATTCCTTACTGGCTGCCTTTTGCTCTGATTTGATGGTATTGCATGAAGTGTCAGATATGTTCACACTCATTCCATGCTTGGTGACTTATAACCTGCACTCAGCAACAGCTCTGTGCTCCTGTATGTTCCCTGCATTCTCAACAACTACACCAGATGCCACAACCTCCTGCATCATCATCTCATCTAAAATGAGCAACTTCACATTGATAGAATCCCTGCATGCCAGAGGATTTGCATGAAGGAGAACCACCAGATCAGCTGGGAGTACCTTGAGAATGTGGGTCACTTTTGTGGTAACAGAGATTATATTCAAAGTAAGATGGCAGCGCATTTTTATATGGGTTGTCATATGAGACTGATGATAAATGGATGCATCTTGATGCTGTCCACTTTTCTTCTTATTTGTTGTTTGGGGTAACTAGTCCACAAGTCTATATCTTGCTGCAACTAATGGCACTCATAAAAGTCCATTATTGTGTGGTCATACAATGACAGAATATGCCACAACAGGGGAGGAGGTCTTGGGTGACATCAGGTCCAGAATATGCTCCAGATGCCATTATTTTTCAATTCCCATAAGGACCTTCTTGACTAGGTAACTTTGGCATATTTGACTCCAGTCTTTGAATCCTGCATCTTTGTAGGTGCTTGTTCATAGCAGCTTATGGAGAGATCAAGTTATTAAATGTTTCCCACAATCTCCATGCATTTGATGGGATGCTTTCATTGATGTCTCTTTCAATATGGCCCAGTTTAATGCTACTTTGAAATGCATCAAGTTCATGTTCTCATCATTGTATACAAATTGTAAGAGTTTTAGCTTTTCAATTTTTTTTGTCGTACATGGCAGGCATATGGTTCTGTTGAATGGATGTGTACTGGCTATCCATTTAACAAAAGAAAACTCTTATACTAGTGGAGGCAGTATCTTTGTAGTCACCATATGACCAATGATTTGGTGTTGCATCAGCACAGATATGTTCTGATGCCTTGTCTTCTTTCATATTCCCAAATCCAACAGTCTGACTGGTGGTGTTGTTTCAATAATGCTTCTTGATCCATTGCAGAGTTGCCATGCAGTGTTTGTTCACAAAGACTGTTTCTTTCCTCTCTTTTCCTTTTGTGCTCACTGGTGGTCAATTTTGTAGGCTGTTGTTTGCTTTTGTCTTAAAAGCAACTCCAAATTGTCATCCATGACAATCATTGTCATTAGGCCTGTTTGTGTAGCAAACAAGAAAGTGGAGGAGGAGTCTGCAACTAAATGCAGAGGGCAGTGACCTGAAAGTGGGAGAGACAGAATTATTGACAAAATCTGCCACCTCCAATCACTTCATATCAGCTTGGGAAATATGTGGCAAAATGCATCAAGCAAATGAAGTTGCCAGAGCAGCTCCAGCAAAAAAAAAATAAAGCTAGATGGTATTGGAAATAATTGACCAAGCATGTGATTGGGTGGCTGAGCAACATCAACAATCTCAAGCCCAACACAACAAATGTGCCCCCTACCAGTGCCAACAACATAATTCATGGGCGAGAAAAGTCAGGAGCAGCAAAGTGATCCATCAGAATACTGGACAAATCTGACCTGACCAGTTGGGCCTCTTCAGCTACAGCAAGAAGAAACCAGTGACAGTGACACATTGCCACCAAACAAATGTCACCAATCTCAGAATGTACACAAAATGGAGCTTGCAGGCACATCATGGATCCACCAACAATGGATGATAAATGTCTGAAGGGATGGATGTGTTTGAATCAAACCTTCAATCAACAACTGAATCAAGACTGTGTATGAGGCCAAAAAAATATACACCAGTTCCCAGACTGAATCAGTCTGGAATGCTTCAATGTGACTGATCAATATGCCCCTCTGCCTATATGATGAAGCCCCACATGGCCAGGACCCAAATGAATTGAACTGAGTGGGACATTTGGTTCATTAATGGAACAAAAGGTTACAGGGATTTTCTTTGGAATCCACCCTTGGTCAGCCAGTCATGAATTTTCATTAGGGACTGACTGCAACAATGGCCTGTTAGAGTATGCCATAATGTTTCTTTAACCTCTCTAATAAGTAACAAAGGAATCAAGCATAATAAACAAACAACTGATTATATTCAGTATTGACAAATGGTGGAACAATCATAGAACTGTATCTGCTTCTTAACAAATAACCTAGTTACTTTGACAGTTCAGTATTCAGGACTCCCAGTCAAGTTCCAGTTCCCTAATTCGGTGACAGAGGCCAATTTTGAGGAACAGCAAGGACTGCCAGACATGACACGAAGCATGTGGCAGACATGGAATGGGGAAAACAATGCATGGAGGAGCTTGCTGCAGCACTGGATAACCCCAACCAGCAGCCATTCCAATATGTGGAAAGGCAGCCAGGTCAAGCAAGACCCACTAAGGCTCCCAAACCTGTCCAAAACAGGTACACAGCCACAGGTACCCTGAGGCTCTTTGACGAACTCAAACCAAAGGATAGCACCATGTTGCAGGGTAATACTACTGTCTTTGGTCCTGTGCTACCACCAGACTTTGAGGCAGTGGGAGGACCTCCCAGGAGTCACACATCAGTGCAATTCAGCTCTCTGGGACTCTTCCCAAGGATCAGTTGTTGACCCCATGCCTGGGGCTATGGAGCTTGAATGATTAAGTCTTTTCGTTTTTGCTTCCTGAATATTAACAAGAACCTCATTGGAAAAGCTCATAATATAGAAACCCTCATAAGTACAACCTCATGTGATACAGTGGGGCTGGTAGAATGCAACATGTCCAAAAATGCAACATGTCCCATAAAAGGAGTGGTGGTGGATTCCAGGGCAGCAGTAGAGCGAGGTTACCTAACAGCAGGGGATGGGGTGTTGGTGGCAAAGACCAAACATGAGTGGAATATGCGTGCTATTGAGGAGGACAGTGAAGGTCGATGGGTCAGCCTACTGGTTGGGGATTTGGTGGTGGTGGTAGCCTGCCTGGCACCACAATTGGAGGCCCAACATTTGGAAGAGTTTGAGCAGATGAAGGCCAGG